>JAWPHD010015166.1:55000-56823 GCA_037043455.1 Cyrtodaria siliqua | reverse complement strand
TTGGCCTGTCTGGCTCTCTGTCTGGCCCTCTGTCTGGCCTCTCTGTCTGGCCCTCTGTCTGGCCCTCTGTCTTTCTGTCTGTCTGTCTGTCTGTCTGTCTGTCTGTCTGTCTGTCTGGTCTGTCTGTCTGTCTGTCTTGTCCTCTGTCTGTCTGTCTGTATGTCTGTCTGTCTGGCCTGTCTAGCCTGTCTGGGTCTATGTCTTGGCTCTCTGTCTGGCCTGCTGTTTGTCTGTCTGATACTGTCTGTCTGTCTGTCTAGCATGTCTGGCTCTCTGTCTGTCTGTCTGTCTGTCTGTCTGGCCTTGTCTGTGTCTCTGTCTGGCCAGTCTTGCTCTCTGTCTGGCCTTTGTCTGTCTGTCTGTTTGTTTGTCTGTCTGTCTGTCTGTCTGTCTGTCTGTCTGTCTGGCTGGCTGGCTGGCTGGCTGGCTGGCTGGCTGGCTGGCTGGCTGTCTGGCTGTCTGGCTGTCTGGCTGTCTGGCTGTCTGTCTGACTGGCTGTCTGTCTGTCTGTCTGGATGGGTCTCTGTCTGGCCTGTCTGGCTCTCTGTTCTGGCCCTTCTGTCTGGCCCTCTGTCTGGCCCTCTGTCTGTCTGTCTGTCTGTCTGTCTGTCTTGTCTGTCTGTCTGTCTGTCTGTCTGTCTGTCTGTAATGTCTGTCTGTCTGTCTGTCTGTCTCTGACAGACAAGGACAGACAGACAGAAGACAGAGACAGAGACAGAGAACAAGACAAAAAGACCAGACTGGCCATACAGAGACCCAGACAGGACAGACAGATAGACAGACATACAGACAGAGAGAAGACAGACAGACAGACAGACAGACAGGCCAGACAGACAGACAGACAGTCAGAGAACCGGACAGGCTAGACAGACAGACAGACAGTCAGACAGACAGACAGGCAGGCCAGACAGAGTGCCAGACAGAGACCCAGACAGGCCAGCCAGCCAGACAGACAGCCAGCCAGCCAGCCAGCCAGACAGACAGACAGACTGACATACAGACAGACAGACAGAGGGCCAGACAGAGGGCCAGACAGAGGGCCAGACAGATAGCCAGACAGGCCAGACAGAGACCCAGACAGGACAGACAGACAGACAGACAGACAGACAGACAGACAGACAGACAGACAGAGGGCCAGACAGACAGAGGGCCAGACAGAGGGCCAGACAGAGAGAAAGACAGAGAGCAAGACTGGCCAGACAGAGACCCTGACAGGCCAGACAGACAGACAGACAGACAGGCCAGCCAGCGTGTCCTTTAATTCACGCCCATATATATACCTTATGTACAAACCTGTATGTCTGGCTGTCTGGCTGTCTGTCTGTCTGTCAGGCACCCAGACAGACAGACAGAGGGTCAGAGGGTCAGACAGAGATCCAGATAGGCACCCAGACAGGACAGACAGACAGACAGACAGGCCATACAGACAGACAGCCAGACAGCCAGACAGGCCAGACAGACAGACAGACAGACAGACAAGACAGGCAGACAGACAGACAGAAAGGCCCAGAAAGCCAGACAGGCTAGACAGACAGACAGACAGACAGACAGAGAGACAGACAGCCAGACAGACAGACAGACAGACAGACGGACAGACAGACAGACAGACAGAGGGCCAGATAGACAGACAGAGGGCCAGACAGACAGACAGAGGGCCAGACAGAGGGCCAGACAGAGAGCCAGACAGGCCAGACAGAGACCCAGACAGGCCAGACAGACAGACAGACAGACAGACAGACAGAAAGACAGACAGATAGACAGACGTACAGACAGAGGGCCAGACAGAGGGCCAGACAGAGGGCCAGACAGAGAGCCAGACAGGC
>JAWPHD010015166.1:42500-45000 GCA_037043455.1 Cyrtodaria siliqua | reverse complement strand
CCTAATACCTGACCTTGGATATTTTCCCTTAATACAAGCCTGTTTGTCTGTATGTCTGTTTGTCTGTCTGTCTTTCTGTCTGGCCTGTCTGGGTCTCTGTCTGGCTCTCTGCCTTGACTGTCTGGGTCTCTGTCTGCGTGTATTACGGGAACATAGTCAGGGTTCTACATTAGATATATTTTTGGGATTGTATTACGGGACAATATCTAGTGTCAGGTTTGTACATAAAGTATATATATGGGCCTGTATTAAAGGAGAATATCAGGTGTGTACATTATTTATATGTTTGGGCTTGTATTATGTGATAATAGTTAGAGTCAGGTTTGTACATAAGGTATATATATGGGCGTGGATTAAAGGACAATAATATAGGTTCAATGGTATTTTTACTGTTTTAGGTGTGAAATTTACAACAGACTTAAATTCATTGGTAAATATTAATTATGAGTCCAAAATTGAAGAAATTAAAAAATTACTTGCTGTTTGGTCTAAAAGGATACTCACTCCTATTGGTAAAATTGTTGTTTTAAAAAGTTTGGCCCTCTCAAAACTGAACCATTTAATTACTGGATTACCAAATCCATCAGCGGATAAAATCAAATTAATACAAACACTATTTTACAAATTTCTTTGGAATAATTTGAGGGACAAAATAAAAAGAACTACCATTATTCAAGATTATAAGTATGGAGGTCTTAAAATGGTAGAAGTGGAAAAGTTCATACTAGCTCTAAAAATAACATGGATCCGTCGAATATCTCAGACAGAAAATAAATATAGTCATCTCGTGAAAATTTTCTGTCCGATTATTAATAATATATTTAAATTTGAAACAGATTACATTAAACAAAATTTAAATGGAATACAAAATCCTTTTTGGAAGGATGTTCTTATCAGTTACAAATATTTTGCTGATCAAGTTAAACCAATATCTTGGCAACAATTCCACTCAGTTAGTATATGGTATAACCCAGGTATTAAGGTCGGAGGCTCTAGTGTGTTTTATAAAAGATGGTTTATAGGAGGAATAACTTTTATCAATGACATTCTAAACAAACATGGAAATCTTTATTCATACATAGAATTTAATGAACACTATAATATACAGTCCAATTTTCTTGAATATGAAGGTATTATAACTGCTGTCAGGAATTATTTGGCAAAACTGAATATTGCGCATCTAGCCTGTAACAGCCCAAACCCTATACGTCCACTAATCCTATCTTTAATTCTACAATATGAGAAAGGCTGTCGAAACATATATGACATTATGATTAGAAATAATGTATATCCCAAAGCATTAAGTAAATGGAAAAATGAAGTAGTTAGTGTTCCAAACTTTGAATTTGAAAGAATATATGCCTTACCTTATAAAATAACAAAAGATCCTAAGTTACTTTGGTTCCAATTTAGAATCAACCATAGGATACATGGAACAAATTACCTTTTATCTAAAATGAATATTATTAATAACGATACGTGCAGCTTTTGCAATAATGCCCCTGAAACTATCCAACATCTGTTTTGGAACTGTGGAACAGTAAAAGAATTCTGGTTAAAACTTCAAACTTATATTACAGAAAAATGCAATACAGCATTCGTAACTTTAACAGAAACAGATATTTTATTTGGAAATTGTAAATTTGATACAGTTTTGAGTAAAATCATCATGAGAGCAGACAGACAGACAGACAGACAGACAGACAGACAGACATACAGACAAACAGACAGACAGACAGACAGACAGACAGACAGACAGACAGACAGACAGACAGACAGACAGACAGGCAGACAGACAGACAGACAGACAGAGGGCCAGACAGAGGGCCAGACAGAGAGCAAGACAGGCCAGACAGAGACCCAGACAGGCCAGACAGACAGACAGACAGACAGACAGGCCAGACAGACAGACAGACAGACAGAAAGAGAGCCAGACAGGCTAGACAGACAGACAGACAGTCAGACAGACTGACAGGCAGGCCAGACAAAGTGCCAGACAGAGACCCAGACAGGCCAGCCAGACAGCCAGACAGACAGACAGGCAGACAGACAGAAAGACAGATAGACAGACTGAGGGCCAGACAGAGGGCCAGACAGAGAGCGAGACTGGCCAGACAGACAGACAGGCCAGACAGACAGACAGACAGACAGGCCAGACAGACAGACAGACAGACAGACAGACAGACAGAGAACCAGACATGCTAGACAGACAGACATACAGACAGTCAGTCAGACAGTCAGTCAGACAGACAGACAGGCAGGCCAGACAGAGTACCAGACTGAGACCCAGACAGGCCAGACAGACAGACAGACAGACAGACAGACACACACACAGACACACAGAAAGACAGACAGACAGACACACAGACAGAGGGCCAGACAGAGGGCCACACACAGGGCCAGTCAGAAATCCAGACAGGCCAGACAGAGACCCAGACATGCCAGACAGACAGACAGACAGACAAGCCAGACAGACAGACAGACAGACAGACAGACAGAC
>JAWPHD010015166.1:7500-10000 GCA_037043455.1 Cyrtodaria siliqua | reverse complement strand
CAGACAGACAGACAGACAGACAGAGGGCCAGACAGAGGGCCAGACTGAGACCCAGACAGGACAGACAGACAGACAGACAGACAGACAGACAGACAGACAGACAGACAGACAGACAGACAGACAGACAGACAGACAGACAAGACAGATAGATAGACAGACAGACAGACAGACAGACAGACAGACAAGCAAATGTAGGCAAATGTAGAAACTTGACCCTGGATATTGTCCCTTAATACAAGCCCATGCGTGTACCTAATACCTGACCGTGGATATTTCCCCTTAATACAAGCCCGTATATACGATTTATGTTCAAACCTGAACCTGAATAGTGTATCTTAACAGACAGACAGGCCAGACAGAGTGCCAGACAGAAACCCAGATAGGCCGGACAGACAGACAGACAGACAGACAGAGAGCCAGACAGAGGGCCAGACAGAGGGCCAGACTGAGACCCAGACAGGACAGACAGACAGACAGACAGACAGACAGACAGACAGACAGACTGACAGACAGACAGACAGACAAGACAGACAGACAGACAGACAGACATACAGAAAGAAAGACAGACAGACAGACAGACAGACAGACAGACAGACTGACAGACAGACAGACAGACAAGCAAATGTAGAAACTTGACCCTGGATATTGTCCCTTAATACAAGCTCATGCGTGTACCTAATACCTGACCGTGGATATTTCCCCTTAATACAAGCCCGTATATACGTTTTATGTACAAACCTGAACCTGAATAGTGTATCTTAATTAAAGCCCATACGTATTATGTACAAACCTGACCCTGACTATTGTTCCATTATACAAGCACTTACATACACATTATGTACAAACCTGGCCCCGACTACTTCCCTTAATACAACCCTATGCATGAATCTAATGTACAAACCTGATCTGGATTTAAGGCAATACATATTACTTATGTGCACAGCTGGCCCTGACTATTGTCCCGTAGTACAAGCCCATGCATATACATAATGTACAAACCTGAACCTATATATTGTCCTTTAATTCACGCCCATATATATACCTTATGTACAAACCTGACTCTAACTATTGTCACATAATACAAGCCCATACATATACATAATGTACAAACCTGACCCTAGATATTCTGCTTTAATACAGGCCCATATTTAAATACTTTATGTACAAACCTGACCCTGGATATTGTTTCTTAATTAAAGACCATACATATTAGGTATGTACAAACCTGACCCCGGATATTGTCCCGTAATACAATCCCAGACAGACAGACAGACAGACAGACAGACAGACAGACAGACAGACAGACAGACAGACAGACAGACAGACAGACAGACAGACAGACAGACAGACAGACAGACAGACAGACAGACAGACAGACAGACAGACAGACAGACAGAAAGACAGACAAACAGACAGACAGACAGACAGACAGACAGACAGACAGACAGACAGACAGACAGACAGACAGACAGACAGACAGACAGACAGACAGACATACAGACAGACAGACAAAGGGCCACACAGAGGGCCAGACAGAGAGCCAGACAGGCCAGACAGAGACCCAGACAGGAAAGACAGACAGACAGACAGACAGACAGAAAGACAGACATTGTCCCTTAATACAAGCTCATGCGTGTACCTAATACCTGACCGTGGATATTTCCCCTTAATACAAGCCCGTATATACGTTTTATGTACAAACCTGAACCTGAATAGTGTATCTTAATTAAAGCCCATACGTATTATGTACAAACCTGACCCTGACTATTGTTCCATTATACAAGCACTTACATACACATTATGTACAAACCTGGCCCCGACTACTTCCCTTAATACAACCCTATGCATGAATCTAATGTACAAACCTGATCTGGATTTAAGGCAATACATATTACTTATGTGCACAGCTGGCCCTGACTATTGTCCCGTAGTACAAGCCCATAATGTACAAACCTGAACCTATATATTGTCCTTTAATTCACGCCCATATATATACCTTATGTACAAACCTGACTCTAACTATTGTCACATAATACAAGCCCATACATATACATAATGTACAAACCTGACACTAGATATTCTGCTTTAATACAGGCCCATATTTAAATACTTTATGTACAAACCTGACCCTGGATATTGTTTCTTAATTAAAGACCATACATATTAGGTATGTACAAACCTGACCCCGGATATTGTCCCGTAATACAATCCCAGACAGACAGACAGACAGACAGACAGACAGACAGACAGACAGACAGACAGACAGACAGACAGACAGACAGACAGACAGACAGACAGACAGACAGACAGACAGACAGACAGACAGACAGACAGACAGACAGACAGACAGACAGACAGACAGACAGACAGACAGACAGACAGACAGACAGACAGAGAAACAGACAGACAGACAGACAGACAGACAGACAGACAGACAGACAGACAGACAGACAGACAGACAGACAGACAGACAGACAGACAGAGGGCCAGACAGAGGGCC
>JAWPHD010015165.1:0-56836 GCA_037043455.1 Cyrtodaria siliqua | reverse complement strand
TGGGTGGGGGAGTAGGAGTTGGTGAGTAGTGGGAGTTGTTAGGGGGAGTAGTGGTGAAGTTAGATATTATTATTATTATTTGTTGTTTTGTAGTGAAGTGGTGGTAGAGTATAGAAGTTTTTTTATTTGGAGTAATAGAGTAATTAGAGAGTAAATTATTAGAATTTTTGGGAGATTGGTTGTGTATGGTTAAGGGGGGTGTGATGGGAGTGTTTATTTAGTTGTGATGTATAGGTAGGTTTGTATGAGTGGATGTTATATTGTGGTTTTTGAGTGATTGGTTTTTGATATGGGGTGTTTTGGTATGGTTGTGGTTTGGTTTGATGGGATGGATATGTTTTAAGATGATGATTTTGGGATATTTTGGTTTGTGGTAGGGGGGGTTTTGGTTGAAATGGAGGATATGAGGTATTGTTTGAGTGAGGATATAAGGGTTTTGGGTGAGTTTTGTGGAAGTATGTAAATAGGGGGTAGGGGATTTTTTGTGGGGGGTAGTGGGTTGGTGAGTGTGTATGAAGGTGGTGGGAAGGGGGTGGAGTGTGTTGTTTTTGTTTTGGGAGGGGTGGGGGAGATGTGTGTTGGTGGTTTTAAAGTTAGTGTGTGAGTAATATTGTGTGTTTTGTATTGTTTTTATTTATGTATTGTTGGGTATTGGATTTTTTATTTTGGAATATTATTGGTTTTGTGGGATGTTGAAGGGGGATAGGTGATAGGGGGGGAGTTTTTTGTAGGTTTATATTAGGTGATTTGGTATTTGTTGTGTTTAATAGTTGGTGGGGAAAGTTATATTGGGTTTGGTTATGTGTTGATGGGAGATTAGGATTAGATTGTGTGTTGATATGGGTTGGGGAGGTGTTTTTAGTTGGGGAATAGGTTTTTGATAATTTTGTGATATTATGGTTTTTGGAGGGGGGGGGTAGTTTATGATTGTATATGGGGGATGGGTGTGGAGGTATATGGTTATGTTGATTTGGGATTTTGGGATAATTGTGAATGTTTTATATGTTGTAGAGGAGGTGTATGTATTAATATTTTAAGTTATTTGTGGGGAAAAGTAGGTGTTGTAAATGTGGAATGATGTTTTTTGGGTAGGGGGTGGTGTTTAGTATGGAGTGTATAAGAGGTAGGTATGGTTGGTGGGGTTTAAGAGTTAAGTTGGGGGGGGTTGATGTGTATGGTTGTTTGGGATGTTAGTTTTGATTATTGGGTGGTGGGTATTTAATTTATTAGGGATGTTTTTTTTTTTTATGATAATAGGGGAAGTGAGATAGTGAGTGAGGGGGTGGTGGGTTTTGGGGGTGAGAAGGAGATATAGGGGATGGAAGTGATTGTGGATAGGGTTTTGTATGTTGTTGTTTTGGGTTGTTATAGTTAGGGTATTGTTTAAGTATGTTTGATGGTGGTGAGGGTGTATGGGTGGTTTTGGTTGTTTATTGTTTTTGGTTGGTGGGATTGATTAGAGTATTATTGAATATGGAGTTTTTAGGAAGTTTTTATGTTGTGGGTGGGTGAAGGGGGGTTGTGAGGGTGGTAATGAGTTGGTGAAAAGGGTTGGGGTTAAGGTTATGTGTGTAGGGGGAGAGGTGTGTGGGTTGAGATGGTGTTTTTATGAGGTGTTAGGATAGGGAGGAGGGTGGAGGGGGGTTGGGTTTTTATGAGTATTAGGTTTTATAGTGAGTTTAGAGTTTGGGTTGTTGGGTTGATGGGGTTTGGTAGTGTGGTTTTATTGGTATAGTTTTATGAGTATGATGTGTGGTATGGGGGTGTGTTTGTGGTAGGGGGTTTTGGGAGTTAGTTGTTGTATTATATGAGTGGTGTGTTGTTGGTGGGGTGGGTTTGTGGATATTAGTGATTATTGATGGGATATGTGTTTGATAGTTTGTTTGTGTTTGTATTGTTTTGTTGTTGTGGTGTATTTGATGGTTTGTGATTTGATTAGTGTTAGTGTGTCTTTTAAGATGACTGGCCAACCTTTTTGTAGTGTTACCAATTAACAAATTTAACTCTTAAACATCTTTTAACATTTCTTAATAGTCCGGAGATCGCTACTAAGTTGTATGTAAAAAATAAGTAATATTTGCATGACGTAGATATTACTTTTATCACTGCGTGACTGAACGGGGAACTGAGGTAAATCTGAATTGTATAGCTGCACAACTATTGCCAGATAATCGATAATACATTTACCTGTGGATTAATTTACCTGTTCAAAGTTTTCTACGTCATCAAATAAAATCTTATTCTCGCTTTTCACAGATATTGCAATGTGTGAATTGTAAATAGCTATTGTTTGATCGAATGGCTCTTCTGAGGTATTTACTTTATACTCACCTCCTTCTCACTAAATTCCTATCCCATGCATGGTTCCGTAGGTGTTGGGCACTATCGTTTGGGGCGCTTGTTCCAGCCAAAGGTTTTCTGGACTTTTCAGACAAAATACATCTGGTACTTAAATAAGTTGTATATCAGTGAAACAGACATTTTTAGTGGTAAATAAAAATACATTACTTTTCAAAATCAGTTGAGAAATAAAAATGTCATGTGCGAAAGCTGTTTTTGATGGGGCATTTTCAATGCAAAATTGTACTGCATGAACAATTTGAAAAAAAAAAATTTGCAAAGTTTTTCCAGTTTTAAATTATTGGAAATTCATAAATTAAGACAACCTGAAAGTTTTATAGTAAAATATGAAGGGTAACTGAAATTTCTTAATTTTCTGCTGTCCCACCAAACAAGGAATTTACATGGGAAAGGGCCCATCAACAAATCATTTGAGTTGTAAAATATATATTTCTCACCGATTTTGAAAAGTAAGGTATTTTTATTTACCACTAAAAAGGTATAGTTCACTGATATACAACTTATTTATGTACTAGATGAGTCTGAAAAGTAAAAAACAACTTTGTCTGAAACAAATGCCCCCAAACAATAGTTTTATTCTTACAAATATTAACAATGGTTACATGGTTACAAATTAGTACAGCTATAAATCAATGAAAACTTAATCGAAATATTAGTTCAAAAAGAAGAATAAAGCTTCTATGACTGAGTTTGCATGAGACGTACTGCAAACAGTTTGTGCCATTTTTAAGCTAAATGTTGGTAATGAGAACGTGTCTAAGTTGCACCTAAATATTGTGGTTTAACTACGAGCTACGTTATGGCTTTCTAGGATTTATATTCATTCATATATACATGATTACATTTATGTTTTACATACAGCCCTTATTCATGCTGGATATTTTGTCAGCAGATACAGTCTAACTGGTATTTTCCGACACTTTCCCGTTTAGTTGGGATGACAATATGGGTAACAATAGGCTGAGTGTACACTAGATCGGCCTAAATTCATCACAAGAATCAGACTCAGACTCAAGGTCTCATTTTTTTGCAGACCCTATCAACACAAAAGTATGGGTAAGAATTGTGATTTTCAGACATTTTCTGTTAAATTACTTTTAAAATTAGTCGTTTCTGTAAGTAAATATAGTAATTTGCTTGTAAAATAGTTTTTATTTGGAATTTAAAAAATGAGATTTTGAGTCGAGTCCGATTCTTGTGCTCAAACGTTTGATGAATATTAAGCCTGGTTTTAACCAAACCTCAGCGGCCTTTTAGTCCCTACCTGTTCCATTGGGACATCACTGACTTCTACCTTTAAATGTCTGTGGTGACATTTGTTTTGCTTCAAGACGATTGTACGTGCATGTTTTGAATGCGGTTTGTTTGGTTGTCAGCGTTCTGTAAATGATACATTTTTTTCCACGTTTGTAACTGTGTCTAAATGTAAAAATAAAAAGCGAAACATTATGACTTAGATTTGTACACTATTATATTATTTTTGGAGGCTTTGACAAATCAGTAGTGTTATTACCAAGTGGTCCTTTGGGATCATCAAGCCCAATCTCTGTAGTTTTAAAGTAGAGTATCATTTAAGCCAGTGCTAGGAGGCGTGAGAGGTATTGCACTTTACATTACCTCTCATCTTAAGCTGGTGCTAGGAGGCGTGAGAGATGTTGCACTTTACATTACCTCTCATCTTAAGCTGGTGCTAGGAGGCGTGAGAGATGTTGCACTTTACATTACCTCTCATCTTAAGCTGGTGCTAGGAGGCGTGAGAGATGTTGCACTTTACATTACCTCTCATCTTAAGTCGGTGCTAGGAGGCGTGAGAGATGTTGCACTTTACATTACCGCTCATCTTAAGTCGGTGTTAGTAGGCGTGAGAGATGCTGCACTTGCACTACCTCTAATCTTAAGTCGGTGCTAGGAGGCGTGAGAGATGTTGCACTTTACATTACCGCTCATCTTAAGTCGGTGCTAGGAGGCGTGAGAGATGTTGACTTAACATTACCTCTCATCTTAAGTCGGTGCTAGGAGGCGTGAGAGATGTTGCACTTTACATTACCTCTCATCTTAAGTCGGTTCTTGGAGGCGTGAGAGATGTTGACTTTACATTACCTCTCATGATCAGAATCAATAAAACCGAGTCTGTTACTTTTATCTCTGTGTTTTGCGTTTGTGTGTGTAGCTTCCAAGGGATCCCCTTTTCAGTATTTATTTACAAATACATAACAAATACATTCCTAATGACATCTAGAATGACTAAACACCAAACATGCCTCGAACGTACATAATATTAAATCGCAAGTTCCAAACGTCTAGACTTATTCCATAATCTACGATGGAGCTCTTCTCATATGTCATTGTTTTAATTTGATATGGTAATATTTTATTTTGAGAGGACAACAGGCATCTAAGATGTCTGGGATATAATTCAGGATGAGAACTTATTTGTCAGACATTGTAGTTTTATTCTCATTTTGATATTTAGACAAAGAAATTGAATTGTTCATTATGAGACATAACGTTTCAAACACTGCAATTTCATAGTGTCAAACACTCGATTGTTTTTAAAAATGTAGCACAACAGGAGTGGGTTATCTCAGACAAAACATGAGTGGGTTAAATATTACGTAATATGAGTGGGTAACCTCAGACACAACATGAGTGGGTGACCTCAGACACAAGATGAGTTGATCAAATCAGACACAACATGATTGGTAACCTCAGACACAACATGAGTGGGTAATCTCAGACACAACATGAGTAGGTTACCTCAGACACAACATGAGTGGGTAACCTCAGACACAAATTGAGTGGGTTACCTCAGACACAACATGAGTGGGTTACCTCAGACAAACCATGAATGGGTTACCTCAGACACAACATGAATGGGTAACATCAGACACAACATGAGTCAGTATCAAACATGAGTGGGTTAAATCATACACGACATGAGTGGATAACCTCAGAAACAACATGAATGGATAACCTCAGAAACAACACGAGTCGGTAACCTCAGACACAACACGAGTGGGTAACCTCAGACACAATACGAGTGGGTAACCTCAGACACAATACGATGGGGGTAACCTCAGACACAACACGAGTGGGTAACCTCAGACACAACACGAGTGGGTAATCTCAGACACAGCACGAGTGAGTAACCTCAGACACAACACTAATGAGTAACCTTAGACACAACACGAGTGGCTAACCTCAGACACAATACGAGTGGGTAACCTCAGACTCAACTTGAGTGGGTTATCTCAATCAAAACATGAGTGGGTTACCTCAGGTACAACATGAGTGGTTAACCTCAGAAACAGCATGAGTGGGTAACCTCAGACACAACACGAGTGGGTTACCTCAGATTCAACACGAGTGGGTAACCTCAGACATAAAACGAGTGAGTAACCTCAGACACAATACGAGTGGGTAACCTCAGACTCAACTTGAGTGGGTTGTCTCAATCAAAACATGAGTGGGTTACCTCAGGTACAACATGAGTGGTTAACCTCAGAAACAGCATGAGTGGGTAACCTTTGACACAACACGAGTGGTTTACCTCAGACACATTACGAGTGGGTAACCTCAGACACAACACGAGCGGGTAACCTAAAACACAACACGAGTTGGTAGCCTCAGACACAATACGAGTGGGTTACCTCAGACACAACATGAGTGGGTAACCTCAGACACCACATGAGTCGGTAACCTCAGACACAACATGAGTCGGTAACATCAGACACAAATTGAGTGGGTAACCTCTTACACATAAGCAGTACGAGTGGATCACCTCAGACACAAACACAGTATAAATGGGTAACCTTAGATATATGTAGATTCGTGATAATAAAATAAACATAACATACATATGGAAGACGGATGCGGCCATTTCGACTTCGCGACTTCGCGACTTTTCGCCCTGTTAATACAAGGCTAAAAGTCGAAGGCGAAAAGTCGCCAACACGAAAAGTGGACGGCGAAAAGTCGCCAACCCGAAAAGTCGAAGGCGAAAAGTCGCAAACCCGCCGTTTTGGACGAAATTTCGACTCGCAAAGTCGCCAATCCGATATTGTAAAATTTCGACTTTTCGCCACGAAATTTCGTCCAAAACGGCGGGTTTGCGACTTTTCGCCTTCGACTTTTCGGGTTGGCGGCTTTTCGCCTTGTGGAAAGAGTTAGTAACAAGGCGAAAAGTCGAAGGCGAAAAGTCGAAATGGCCGCATTCGTCTTACATAAATGACTATTGTGAGTGAGTCAACAGACGGGATATGTATCTTGAAGTCGAAAAGTCGCCAACACGAAAGTCGCCAACCCGAAAAGTCGAAGGCGAAAAGTCGCCATCCCGAAAAGTCGAAGGCGAAAATTCGACTTTTCGGGTTGGCGACTTTTCGCCTTCGACTTTTCGTGTTGGCGACTTTTCGCCTTCGACTTTTAGCCTTGTATTAACAGGGCGAAAAGTCGCGAAGTCGCGAAGACTAAATGGCCGCATCCGTCTTCCATACATACACGCTGTTTATAGACACTGTGTAGGCTGGTTATAAAACGATTCTGCTGTACGTACTCTTTTTATTTGATGTAAATATCACTGCTTTTAGGCGTATGTGCGGTTTTCATTTAAATGTCACTGACATTAGCAGCACGTAAAGTTTATATTCAGCTTAGTAGAAATTCTGACATTTTATCAAAATGATCACCGGCTTTTTAATCCATAGAGAATTATGACTTAGGACGAAACACTCAGCATTCCATATTCGTCTGTGAAGCTGTCTAATTTGGAATAATGCTTTCATCCAGTTATATTCCGGTACTTTCTTGAAGAATATTTACGCATACTTCGTTGGGAGGTAGATCAATGTAAACACATGCGTGTTCAGCAATAAGCGCCTTTCGCACATTAGCGCATAACCTTATCGTGATATTTAATACCACGAAGTATCGAAAGGCTTAAAGGATTAAAGCCGTTGTTTACAGTATACACTCAACTTGTGTACTTACATTACCTATCTTGTACAAAATAGTGCAAACGAGCAGTTATTTGTATTATTTACTATTACACACTTGTTATGTAATAATTACTTGTTAGATTTCGAATATTGCATGTAATCACTTCAAATACGGCATTGGCGTATCTTCTACTTTGGACTTAATTAGACGACTAGAACATGGACAACTATTTATTAGTGAACACACTGTTTTTCTACTTTGTTACATATGCTGTACGACCTTATAAACAGAGCTTTGGGGCGACGTCTTGGTTATATTACATGTACTTACATAAAGACATTCTCTCTTGAAGACCGGTGTCGTTCTATAAAAGCAGAATAAAGAGGAACTGTCTACTCTGTTGCTATACACTGATATGTCTATAAGCATTGCAGGTGAAGCTTTTTTTTTTATATCCCTACCACACTGAATTAATTGAAATTTGGCACAACGGTTCTTGAATGTATGGAGATTTGATTAGTAAAATATGAAATCAATTCAATGCTTAAAAATGCTACATCCTAAAATATATTTTGTTTTCTGCTTCGAAATTTAAATGTCTCCCTACTGCTTTTAGCCAATCACAGCACAGTATAGATAAAGATGTATTTTTCAGCAGAGTTACCACTGATAACAGCATGTAAATTCATTCTATAGTTCACGTCAAACTGGATAGTGCTACAAGTGAACTCCAGGCTTTAATAAGGAATCAGGCAGATAAGACCGGTCTATACATCATGCCAATGTGCATTCTGATCATTTAAATTGCTGTTTCTTACACAATTTGTTTGCCGCCAATATGGTTAAAAGAGTCGATCACTATAGCATCAACCATGACTTATGAGAATAATTTATTCCAAATTCACTTGACGTATTAAACATTATTTGACATCACAACGTCATGCCATATACAACTTTGGGTATCAAAGTGTTCGTGTTTAATGTCTTATTGTAATACATCCGCACTATATAGCCTAGTTTAAATTCAGCGATAGTTCACTGTAACGTTTGCAACGTTATGAGAATAAGCAAGGCAATGCGGAAGATATCACTGTAACGTTTGCAACGTTAGGAGAATAAGCAAGGCAATGCGGAAGATATCACTGTAACGTTTGCAACGTTATGAGAATAAGCAAGGCAATGCGGAAGATATCACTGTAACGTTTGCAACGTTAGGAGAATAAGCAAGGCAATGCGGAAGATATCACTGTAACGTTTGCAACGTTAGGAGAGTAAGCAAAGCAATGCGAAAGATTTCAGATGTGTGCGTTATTTTTACCCTTTAGGGGTATTGGAATAGAAATAGAACATCGTTAACGGTGAATTATCATCGGGCGAGTGAAGTTATTGTTTACAATTGAACGTCAAACCGTGATATATTACATGATAATTCACCGTAAATGATGTTCTATTTCTTAAATAAAATGGCATTATACGTCGATTGTACAAACTACAAACTGATGTGCATAACGTTTATTGTTTACTTCAAAATGTTTGATATATTATACGTTTATGATTAAGATTATATAATGATTTTGTTTGATTGCAAGGTTCATGTATGTACACCACTCGGTATCTGGATAATATTTAACTCTGACAACACTTTCTTTTCTACTATGGTTAATAGTATTTTTTAAAGAACTTTACATCAACCAGGGCTTTATATCATATAAAGCCCTGCATCAACAAAGCTTTTTCTTTATTTCAAAAAACGGAGAAATAATCAGCACATTTTGTACAAGAGGCGATTTCAATGTTGATATCTTTAGTTATCCCTACTTAGACATGTTCGACGAGGCTATCCACGAGAAACATCTTATGAGGATACGTTTCTCAGCTTATCCGTTTTTTCTAGAGTTTGTAGCCGAGTTGAGGCAGTGCGAGTATTAACGTTCACACCCTCTCCAACCCCTTCTCCAAGAAGCGACAACGGGATTGGCTGGGGTATGAAATAAAATCGTAATTTCGGTTTTAAAAAGTATGCATATTGTAAAATTCAAACAACATGTACTTTTAAACAGTTTATCGCATTTTTTCAGTAAAAACATGTTTTTAAATACGTTTTATTTTGAAATATCTGTTATAAAATCCTGCTAATATTAGCTTTCCCATCGCTTCATGGAATTAAGGCGGGACCACGTAATGACTTAAACATTAGTAACCATTGTATAAGACAAAAGTTACTCAATCAGGGATACCGTTACCATAATGCTAGATAAACGTTTTCAAAATGTTATGGGGGGGGGGGGGGCGTCCGTGGCCGAGTGGTTAACGTCTCTGACTTGAAATCACTTGCCCCTCACCGCTGTAGGTTCGATCCCACAGGGGCCTAGGAATCTTTATGTCAGGAAGCTATCCAGCTGGCTTGCGGACTTCAGTGGTTCTATCCAGGCGCCCGACCTGGGGTCTTCCTCCACCAATGGAAGCTGCAAAGTCGCCATATGACCTTAGCGGTTGGTGCAACTATAAAATCCAATTGAATCAATTCAATCAAAATGTTATGATCGCAACCCAGATCTACTAACTATTCTGACAAGTATCACAACCTAACTTCTATGGTGACGTAATTTACAATCTTCGTAAGATCCTTGGTCATGATCACCTTTATACGATCTTTATCAGATTCGTTAGAAAATGCTGTTTTATTCAAACATACATGTACATGATCATCCTTGTCGTCTCACCCAGTTAATTGTTCCAATGGCCAGAAGAGCTTATGGGATGGTGTGTTGTCCGTCGTCCGTCTGTCGTCTGTCGTCCGTTAACTTTTCTTCAAACGACTTCTTCTCAGAAACCGCTTGGATGATCCTTAGATGAATGCTTTTTAGATTTGTTAAAATTAGGTCAGCGCTACATCCAAGATGGCTGCCATTACCATATATAATCGAAACCTTAAAAAATCTTCTTCTCCAGAACCGCTGGACAGATTTCAACAGTTTTTCTTTTAAAATGATCGCCAACGCCTAGACTATCAAGTTTGTTCAAATAAAGTCCCCGGGGTCAAAAATGGCCGTGCCCCGGCGGTCCAAAGTTTGTATATTGAGGTTTTGCATGTTTTTCATAAAGACATATAGGAAAAAACTTTAAAAAATCTTCTTCTCTGAAACCACAAGGCACAGAGCTCTCATGTATTACATGTAGCATCAGCTTATGGTCCTCTACTAAGTTTGTTCAAATGGTGACCCTGGGGTCAAATTTGTCCCAGCCCCGGGGGTCACAGTTTTACATAGACTTATATAGGATTGTTTTTTAAAAAATCTTCTTCTCGGAAACTACAAGAGCCAGAGGTTTGATATTTTGCATTTACTATAAGCTTATGGTCCTTTACCAAGTTTGTTCAAATGGTGACCCTCGGATCACATTTGGCCCCGCCCCAAGGGTCACATGTTTTACATAGACATGTATAGGGAAAAACTTTTAAAAAAATCTTCTCTGAAACTGCAAGAGCCAGAGGTTTAATATTTTTGCATTTGCTATAAGCTTGTGGTCCTCTACCAAGTTTGTTCAAATGGTGATCCAGGGGTCACATTTGGCCCCACCCCGGGGGTCACAGTTTTACATAGGCTTGTATAGGGAAAAACTGAAAAAAATCTTCTCCTTTGGAACCACATGGCACAGAGCTCTCATGTATTACATGTAGCATCTGCTTATGGTCCTCTACTAAGTTTGTTCAAATGGTGACCCTGGGGTCAAATTTGTCCCCGCCCCGAGGGTCACAGTTTTACATAGACTTATATAGGATTTTTTTTTTAAAATCTTTTTCTCGGAAACTACAAGAGCCAGAGATTTGATATTTTACATTTATTATAAACTTATGGTCCTTTACCAAGTTTGTTCAAATGGTGACCCTGGGGTCACATTTGTTCCCGCCCCAAGGGTCACATGTTTTACATAGGCATGTATAGGGAAAAACTTAAAAAATCTTCTCTGAAACTGCAAGAGCCAGAGGTTTAATATTTTGCTGTTGCTATAACCTTATGGTCCTTTACCAATTTTGTTCAAATGGTGACCCTGGGGTCACATCTGGCCTCGCTCCGGGGTCACAGTTTTACATAAATGCTTGTATAGGGAAAAACTGAAAAAAATCTTCTCTGGAACTGCAAGAGCCAGAAGTTCAATATTTTGAATTTGGTCCTTTACCAAGTTTGTTCAAATGGTGACCCTCGGGTAACATTTGACCCCACCCCAAGGGTCACATGTTTTACATAGACATGTATAGGGAAAAACTTAAAAAATCTTCTTCTCTGAAACTGCAAGAGCCAGAGGTTTAATATTTTGCATTTGCTATAAGCTTATGGTCTTCTACCAAGTTTGTTCAAATGGTGACCCATTGGTCACATTTGGCCCCACCCTGGGGGTCACAGTTTTACTTAGGCTTGTATAGGCAAAAACTGAAAAAAATCTTCTTCTCTGGAACCACATGGCACAGAGCTCTCATGTATTACATGTAGCATCAGCTTATGGTCGTCTACCAAGTTTGTTCAAATGGTGACCCTGGTGTCAAATTTGGACGCGCCCCGGGGGTAACAGTTTTTAGCTCTACTGGCCAAGAGCCAGCAGAGCTTATGGGATGGCGAGTTGTCTGTCGTCCGTCTGTCGTCTGTCTGTCGTCTGTCGTCCGTTAACTTTTTCCTCGTTAAACATCTCCTCAGAAACCACTGGTCCAATTTAATTGAAACTTCAAAGAAAGCATCCTTGGGTTAGGGGAAAGCAAAGTTGTTCAAATTTTGGCATTGTGCCAAGGGATTTGGTTTCCATGGCAACCATGTTAAAAAAGCTTAAAAAATCTTCTTCTCTTAAAACCTCTGGTTTGATTTTGAAAATTCTTTCACAGAAATGTTCCTTTAGGGATTGCCTTTCATAGTTGTTCAAATTATTTGGATCGGTCAAAAAACATGGCCGCCACAGGGGTGTGGCTTTTTCTCCTTATATGTATATTATATAAAAAGTTAAAAAATTCTTCTCTTCTGAAACTGCTGGTTAGATTTCAAAATAATTTCACACAAATGTTCTTTGGGTGACTGACTGTCTACCAAGAATGTTCAAATTATTTGGATTCGTCAAAAAACATGGCTGCCAAAGAGCGTGGTCACTTTTCTCTATATGTATTTAGAGAAAACTTTGAAATTGTTTTTGTTCAAAAGTATTTGACATCTTCTCTGAAACTTCTTGAAGGATTTTGTTGAAACTTTATCACAATGATCTTTGGGATAGTGCGCCTCAGATTTGTGTTTTTCGCATCCGCCAGTTGTCCAACATGGCCACCATGGCTAAAACTAAGTCAAACTTAAGGAAATTTCAAACGACATCTCCTCCGAAACCACTTAATCCATTCAAGTGAAATATCATGTACATGTTCCTTCGGATGGCCTCTATTAAATTTGTGTTTATCGTTATCATTGAATAATCAAAATGGTTGCCATGGTGACCCAAGGTTTACATAAGAGTTATATAGGAAAAGGTTAAATATGAAATCTTCTCTGAAACCTTTGAAGGTTTTTTTTGAAACTTTATCACAATGGTTCGCGTCTATTAAGTTTGTGTTTTTTGTTTTCTTGCAATAATCATAATGGCCGCCGTGGCGACCCAAAGTTTATATAGGAAAATGCTAAATATGACATCTTCTCTTACATCGCTTGAAGGAGTTTGATAAAACTTAATCACAATGATTTTTAGGGAAGTCCCCTTCAGATTTGTATTTCTCGTGGCGGCCAGTTTTCCAAGATGGCCAACATGACTAAAACTAGATAAAAATTAAGGAAACCACATCTACACACATAATTATTAGATTTGTGATGAATTGCATTATATTCACAGATTGAGAGGTTAGGTTGACTAAAAAAGCAAGAAACACAAAAAATCAACGCAACTGTTAATAATATTTTACCATGTATTTTATGTATATGCTTGATACAAACTTCAAGATTAAGGTGTGTCCCTTTAGAAATGAATGTAAAAACTACAAGATTTATTAACAGAACATCAACTGCAATACGAAACCAGGGAGTAAGTATAATTACTTCCTGACGAAACGTACAATGGCCCGGCTAGGGAACGTCCAATGGCCACAGTACGAATCGCCTATTTACCTGGGTACGAACCGTCAAAGGTACGATACGTGCACAACACGGCTTTTATCCCCAACCCATTTTTAAAACGACGCCATATTGTAAGTATGCGGATACAAACATAAACATTTGCCAGAGAAAAGTGCATTTACGTACATTTCACGATGGTTTTCGTTGGTTGGAACGTGCGTGAATATAATTAAACGTTCCTTTTAATACATTATATTATTCTTTCTGATTAATTCTTGCGTGTAACTTATAATAGCCATTACAAAATTATCGTGTATTCGCGAAATTTCAGGAAGTTCGCTAACGCCACAATTTACATTCATTACTACGTCTTCCCACCATATTAACACTACAGTTTGCATTGAAAATTGTAATTATTAAATGCTCATAAATGAAAATGTCTTTGTTTGATTTTGGTCTGAACTTCGAACAAATAATCTTTACATTGACATGAGGGCTCAGCTGAATGGAAAGTATAACATCCGTCACTTTTTGGACAAATATTTTATTCTGTATTGGAATAAAGCTTTTAATTTCTGAGTGTTTAGTTATAATATACGGCAAGGACATAGCAGAGATAACTTCAAGATTGATGCTTTCTGGAAATTTATTATATCCACATTTGTATCAAAATGTCAATGTTTTTGATCCTTCTTAATTCACATGGTGAAATTGCTATGTCAAAACAATTACATGCGTAGTTGCAAGTCCTGGTGAAGAAAGGTTGTGAATTTATTTCGAAAGTACAAAGTTTTGTCTCCATAAAAATATGATTTCTTAGCTCGACTATTCGAAGAATAAGAGAGCTTATGTAATCACCCCGGCGTTGGTGTCGGCGTCCCACATCAAGGTTTGCGTGTAAGCTGTGTTTACAAGTCTATATCTCTTACATTTCTTATCCTACCACAACCAAATTTGTTCATGGGCATCCTTGTAGCATTATCTTAAGGGTTGCATAAGCAATTTTGGTTCCTGTAACCCATGGAACCAAAAGTATGATAGCCCATAAAATGTGCCCCATTTCACATCAAATTTTGCGTGTAAGCTGTGTTTACAAGTCTATATCTCTTACAATTCTTACCCTAGTACAACCAAATCTGGCCATTAGCTTCCTTATAGCAGTATCGTAAGGGCTGCTTAAGTAATTTTGGTTCCTGTAACCCCTGGGCTCCCATGGAACCCAAATTCTGATAGCCCTTAAAATATGTCTGTTTCACATCAGATTTTGCGTGTAAGCTGTGTTTACAGGTCTATATCTCTTACATTTTTTGTTCTAGCTGAACGAAATTTTGGAATTGGTTTCCTTATAGTATGTTGTAAAGGGTTGGATATGTAATTTTGTCTTCTGCAGTGTATTAGGCAGAAATTCAAGAACTGGGTGTGCAAATATGCAAACAGGGTGTGCAAAATAATTTGCTAACACACGTTATGCGTCAATTCACGACAAGTGGGTGTCTCTGGGGTAATTTATTTCCACTGATAAAGGTGAAAAAGGTGCATTTTCGATAATGTTTCTTCTATAAATGTATACAAAACATAACAATATTGAGATAGTAAGAGTTTAGAAGTGTTGATTTTTGTTTTGTTTTATATTTTTACCCCACAAACTCCTGCAAATAGTGGCCGCGATTTTTCAAAGACGGCTGCACGGTTGGCTGGCTAATACACTGGTCTTCTGCAAATTCTGGGCTCACATGGAACCCAAATTGTGATGGCCCATAAAATGTGCAATAAAGGAAGATCTAGGTTTGCATGTAAGCATGTATATATCTATAATTTTGGTTTGGGATTTGTTATAGCATTATGCATCTTATTACTTCACCGATATTGGGGCATGGGCCTCCCCCCCCCCCTCCTCCCCCCCCCCCCACCACACCCCTTCCACACATTTAGTTTTTTTCATATTTCTGTGTTGTTTTAGTCAATTCTTACACATATATGTTGCAACCCTCCTCGCCCACCCCTCTGAGTCTCCCCCCTCCCGCCTCTCACCCATCTTGGTGAATTATTGCATAGCTTCTTACACATATATGTTGCCCTCACCACCCCTACTCCCCCCACCATCCTCCCCTGCCTCTCTCCCACCACCACCACGCACCCCACTCAAAACTCGAATTATTATTATTATTTTTATTTTTTTTACATATTTCTGTGTAGTTTTGGTCAATTCTTACACATAGTTTTGTTGTGCTCCCAACCCCACCACACATTGTTGTAGCCTTGTTTTCTGATGGTATATACTAGCTATAAATTTATTATTCTCCGAAAAATCGAATAGTCGAGCTGCGCTGTTCTCCGACAGCTCTTGTTATAATAATTATCGTAAGATAAAATAGAATGATAAGGCTTAGAAAATTGTGTGACGGTCGTTACTAGTGTCTGTCAAAAAGAGTATCAGTTAAAATGAACTTCAGTGATTTTCACAGCAACTTATCAATCTTGCACTTTTAATTGATGGGTGAAAGAATGTTTATATTTCATGAATATGTAACTATATCTTGGCTTCCGGCGTTTTTTCAAATACAGAAAATCATTTAATTGATACCCATCCGTGAGTCAGTCAAATCGGTACGTCCAAGCGCGACGGCGGATTTATCATCATATGCAACAGTGGCGATGCCTAATGCATATTTATATATCGAAAACGAGGCTATTGTCAACCCACGAGGTCGGATCGACCTTTCTCGAAGGAGATTGCGGGCTTTGTGGTATGTATTTGGGGTTGGTCAACATGAATTTCACAGTAACTGCCGTGACAAGAACATAATCCATGCAGTTACGGCATCCATGTATCGTGTATACAAACTGGCAACCTTTTATAAGTTATAAGTTTAATGTTCAATAAATTACTAAATGAATACGAAATAACGCTCGTAATATTGTACTACGCTCTTGCATGGAGTATTCATGACACGGAAGTAACTATTTTGACTGGAAAATGAGCATGCACGAACTTCAGACGTAACTGCCGAGCGCATTCTGAAGTCTTTAAAGCAATAGACACTGAGAAAAGCCCAATGAAATAGCGTAGATGAATACGTTCTAATCATAATTATATTTTATTCAACAAAATTCCAGAAAACAAGTGAACTTGGCAAAGAAAGTTTACATAATGATGACGTCTGTTACGTATTGACGGTGTTGTGTGTGTACGGACAAACATTTGACTGATGTCTGTAAATAGACGAGAATCAAACATAACTGCCGATCACATTCTGAAATGTTTGAAGTAATCGACACTAAGGCCATCTCAATGAAATGTCGAAGCGTGTGTAAGTAACTAGTGTCACAGAATTGCAAATGTTTGTCACGCATGCGAGCATTAGGGAGAGGTGTAGGTGGAATTACGTGTGTTCATGATCTTCATGGTAAATGAATAAAGTCACTCGTTATCATGTGTCATTATTTTCACCCTCTTGCATTAAAACAGTTAAGTTCATTTTACCAATGAAATAAATTTACATACTGGTAAGATTATGTAAAGTGTACTGTATCATGTATCTGAGTAGATTACACCATAATTCAGTTTAGATTTCCTAGATATTGGCCAAAAATATATAGTGTTTTCAACCTTGCATGATTTAAACTATGCCATGTGTCCTAGTTACCATTTGGTCGCCATTTGCATCATGCAATTTAGTGAATAAACTCCCTATTCATTTTATACTTCCACCAAAATCTCCAAAATCTGGCTGAATTTTGTCATTTTATTTCCCATTATACCTAGATACATGCCACAGTACACGTAAGTAATCATTAAAGACTATATATAGTTTGAGCTTGTACTCCTTTAATTCTTCATTTCAGCATTGATGACAATGCGTCTGACATTGGACCTACTGTCACCTTTATACGACATCGATTAAAATTTGCTGTTTTGCTCCGACACAAATCCTGTAAATGGCTTCCATCTGGTTGCTTCGTCTAATCTCCTGCATATATTGTGCTATATTGTTTCATTTCTAAACACAAATGAAGTAATAACTCTGAATTTAGAATCTAAGCTCAAGTTTATTATTTACTATGTTCAAGTCACGGAAGGTGAAGTAATGGAAGGTGACTCGCGACATGACTTCAGCAGTCTCCGCGAAATTCGTCTGACCTACCTGACAGGTGAAAGATGGGGGTGACCTCGTGTTGTGCATGTGCACATGTTACATCGTGCACACACCTTCAATACATCGTATGGAAAATAAAACCAAATAATTTTACTTCCTAAATCAGTTTGTTTGCATGGTGATAAAATAGTCATGTCAGAATAAGATATCGTCCAATTATTGTGTTGCGTTAAGCTCTTTGGGATAGTATACGTGGTTTATAATCTGTACTACATGCTCAGTGATGGATTGCCGTGTCGGTTCCCATGTTCAATACCTGGACAGTTAGGAGATTCATTCCTGGGGATGACCAATCTTCTTGGATGGGCTGTTAAATGGAAGTGTCGTGTAACCGTCACTTTTTTGTAAGTGTCAAATTGTCAAACATAACTTCCGCACTCTTTAGGGTAACCAGTTTCATCAAATAAGCTGAATTTTATCCTGGTAACAATGTGATTAATAAATAATTATTGCAGGTTTGTGGTAGTTGAGTTACTAGAATTATAAAAGTATTGATAACGTCTAAAAGTGAATATGAAAAGCAGTAACGTCCGTCACTTTAAACGAGTGAGATTCTGAGACTAGGGGAACTATCTATTGCAGTTTCTTTTGGCTGAAAGGATATGTGAAACTACTCCCAAATCAGATTTTACTTGCACAAATTATAGAAAGGGTCGAGCAAAACTATGGGGGGAAAAATGTCAACATAACTCCCATTACTTTTGTGGACTATATTATTAAAAAAAGAGCCAAAATTCAGACCTTGGAAATTGGAGTGTGACGGGACTTATTCTTTCCATTTAGCTGAGAAGCGCCCAAGGGTACCAAGTTTGACATTGGCCTCGCAAAGGCCACCATAATGCAATTTGACATTTTGTGCCACGTGGCACCTCTTGTTTTTCTATTTTCAGTTAACTAACAATGCCTAGAAGGAAGAATTGGAGACGGTCACATGCGAGGAAGGAAGTTATTGCGTGTTATGTCTGTAAATAGACGAGAATCAAACATAACTGCCGATCACATTCTGAAATGTTTGAAGTAATCGACACTAAGGCCATCTCAATGAAATGTCGAAGCGTGTGTAAGTAACTAGTGTCACAGAATTGCAAATGTTTGTCACGCATGCGAGCATTAGGGAGAGGTGTAGGTGGAATTACGTGTGTTCATGATCTTCATGGTAAATGAATAAAGTCACTCGTTATCATGTGTCATTATTTTCACCCTCTTGCATTAAAACAGTTAAGTTCATTTTACCAATGAAATAAATTTACATACTGGTAAGATTAACTAAAGTGTACTGTAGCATGTATCTGAGTAGATTACACCATAATTCAGTTTAGATTTCCTAGATATTGGCCGAAAATATATAGTGTTTTCAACCTTGCATGATTTAAACTATGCCATGTGTCCTAGTTACCATTTGGTCGCCATTTGCATCATGCAATTTAGTGAATAAACTCCCTATTCATTTTATACTTCCACCAAAATCCCCAAAATCTGGCTGAATTTTGTCATTTTATTTCCCATTATACCTAGATACATGCCACAGTACACGTTAGTAATCATTAAAGACTATATATAGTTTGAGCTTGTACTCCTTTAATTCTTCATTTCAGCATTGATGACAATGCGACTGACATTGGACCTACTGTCACCTTTATACGACATCGATTAAAATTTGCTGTTTTGCTCCGACACAAATCCTGTAAATGGCTTCCATCTGGTTGCTTCGTCTAATCTCCTGCATATATTGTGCTATATTGTTTCATTTCTAAACACAAATGAAGTAATAACTCTGAATTTAGAATCTAAGCTCAAGTTTATTATTTACTATGTTCAAGTCACGGAAGGTGAAGTAATGGAAGGTGACTCGCGACATGACTTCAGCAGTCTCCGCGAAATTCGTCTGACCTACCTGACAGGTGAAAGATGGGGGTGACCTCGTGTTGTGCATGTGCACATGTTACATCGTGCACACACCTTCAATACATCGTATGGAAAATAAAACCAAATAATTTTACTTCCTAAATCAGTTTGTTTGCATGGTGATAAAATAGTCATGTCAGAATAAGATATCGTCCAATTATTGTGTTGCGTTAAGCTCTTTGGGATAGTATACGTGGTTTATAATCTGTACTACATGCTCAGTGATGGATTGCCGTGTCGGTTCCCATGTTCAATACCTGGACAGTTAGGAGATTCATTCCTGGGGATGACCAATCTTCTTGGATGGGCTGTTAAATGGAAGTGTCGTGTAACCGTCACTTTTTTGTAAGTGTCAAATTGTCAAACATAACTTCCGCACTCTTTAGGGTAACCAGTTTCATCAAATAAGCTGAATTTTATCCTGGTAACAATGTGATTAATAAATAATTGTTGCAGGTTTGTGGTAGTTGAGTTACTAGAATTATAAAAGTATTGATAACGTCTAAAAGTGAATATGAAAAGCAGTAACGTCCGTCACTTTAAACGAGTGAGATTCTGAGACTAGGGGAACTATCTATTGCAGTTTCTTTTGGCTGAAAGGATATGTGAAACTACTCCCAAATCAGATTTTACTTGCACAAGTTATTGAAAGGGTCGAGCAAAACTATGGGGGGAAAAATGTCAACATAACTCCCATTACTTTTGTGGACTATATTATTAAAAAAAGAGCCAAAATTCAGACCTTGGAAATTGGAGTGTGACGGGACTTATTCTTTCCATTTAGCTGAGAAGCGCCCAAGGGTACCAAGTTTGACATTGGTCTCACAAAGGCCACCATAATGCAATTTGACATTTTGTGCCACGTGGCACCTCTTGTTTTTCTATTTTCAGTTAACTAACAATGCCTAGAAGGATGAATTGGAGACGGTCACAGGCGAGGAAGGAAGTTATTGAGAGGTGTGAGCGAGATGGGGAACAGTTGGAAGAGGTAAGTATGGCTGTCACTGAACCATCAGATGGGGGACTAGCCCACCCTTACCCTTCATCTTTGGCTGTACTAGATGAAGGGACATCTGTGTCATTGAAAATGGGCGTCATTGAACTCTCAGATGGTGGCTTTGCCCAGCCCATGTATCCATCTGTGCCTGATACTGTTATTGATACTGTGACTGGAACTTTGATTGATACTGAGATTGATATTAAGACTGTGTTTGATATTCATTCTGAAATTGTGACTGAAAAGTCTGATGAAGACAATGAAGTACACACTGATTCTTCAGAGAAGTTCCTTTATACTGCTACACTCGTCAACGAACCAGCAAAGAGATTGCCAATACATTCTACAACTGTGGAGGAGTATGTGCCTGAACGTGAAGACTGTATGACCTCTAAAGTGTTGGCAAGATATTTCAAAGACCAAAATAAACAGACAGAACATAACTTAAACCACCAGTCATGCAGTCAGAATGAAAGAAACAATTTACCATTAGGAGCTAAAGTAATGTTTTATGGCTCTTTTCATCAAGGTGATGATCGTTTTTGTGAAATTTCACGGGGTAGTCAGTGTGTTGCAAATGCACTCTCTGCGATCTTGTTTTCATGTTATTCAGAAGTCAATAATTCCATACAATTGGACACTATCCTTTCATTTGGTGATTGTCTTTATAGAAAAATTGTTCAAAATTTAATTCCTACTGACAAATTTAAAAGCCATCTTTTGTGCTTTGATGACTTGCCAGAGACGGTAGAATTTCACTCTGAAGAGATAACAGTCCAGAAAGGAAACATTGTCAGTGGAAGTCTCATAGGTTGCATTAATAGTGTAAGTTTACCTACGCTGCATGTTGCTATTCAGGCTGTGTTAAATGAGAATTCCTCCAGTTTGGTAATTGTTGGTGCAGTATGTTCAGCTGTCTTCTATAACAACGGACTTTTCTACTTCTTTGATTCACATTCCCATGGACAAAATGCCTTGTCTGCTCCAGATGACTCCTCTGTATTTATAGGTTTTGAAATTATTGATGATTTGGTAACTTATATGTATGCCTTTTATTCTAGTCTGAATATTGATTTCTCTTCACAGTTTGATGTTATACCAATTGATATGAAAAAGTCATCATTTGCTTACGACTTTATGATGCCAACTGTATCTGCAGATCAAACAAATCGCTTAGATAATTACTTCCAAGACCAAGAAACTAAGGCCTTAAAAAAACATGCTTCTGATATTGACAGGCATTCAAGCAAAGACCAAAGCTCTAACATGAAAACCTACATGAGAAAACGAAGACGAGATCCTTTAATTAGAGCAAAAGAAAAAAATCTCGAGCTACAGAGTAAACGCAAAGCCAGGCAAAATCCTACTGTAAAGTCGTCAGAACAAATGAAGAGACAGAAACTACGTCAAGATCCTTTAATAAGAGCAAAAGAAAATAATCGAGACGTAGACAGTAGACGGAAAGTCAGACAAGATCCTATTGTTAAGTCAGCAGAAAAAACGAAGAGACAGAAAGTACGTCAAGATCCTTTAATAAGAGCAAAAGAAAAGAATCGAGACCTAGAGAGTAGACGGAAAGTCAGACAAGATCCTATTGTTAAGTCAGCAGAAAAAATGAAGAGACAGAAACTACGTCAAGATCCTTTAATAAGTGCAAAAGAAAAGAATCGAGACCTAGAAAGTAGACAGAAAGTCAGACAAGATCCTATTGTTAAGTCAGCAGAAAAAATGAAGAGACAGAAACTACGTCAAGATCCTTTAATAAGAGCAAAAGAAAAGAATCGAGACGTAGACAGTAGACGGAAAATAAGACAAGATCCTATTGTTAAGTCAGCAGAAAAAATGAAGAGACGGAAAGTACGTCAAGATCCTTTAATAAGAGCAAAAGAAAAGAATCGAGACATAGAGAGTAGACGGAAAGTCAGACAAGAACCTTTAATTAGAACAAAAGAAAAGAATCAAGAGCTACAGAGTAAACGGAAAGCCAGACAAGATCCTATTGTAAAGTCAGCAGAAAAAATGAAGAGACGAATATTGCGTGAAGATCCTGTAATAAGACATCATGAAGCTAAACTTGAACTGAAATCGAAACAAAAGAAACGAAATATTGCATACTATAAAGCTATTGAAAGTGAGAAAAAACGTCTGTCTAGGTCTTTTATATCTGTTAGGATACAGGAAAAATCCAGAAAAAATCTGTCTTTACGAGAAAAGCGAAAAAAAGCAGATTTTCAAGCCAAGGAAAAGAACTTGCGAGAAGCAAGAAAATATGGTTCTGAACAAAATGAATGTATTGCGAAATTTAAACGAACAATTTCAAATGGACCTGTTTATGTCTGCACCTGTTGTCACCAGACATGGTTTAAACATTCTGTAGAGTCTGCAAGCACAGTCGCTTACATTCTTGATCCATCATTGGTAAAGCAGCATTTCACGAAATATTTATCTGTGGATAATAAAGAGTGGATATGTAAAACTTGTTCTAATAGTTTAAAGAAAAATAAAACCCCAAGTCTTTCAGTTGCCAACAAAAACACATTTCCAATTAGGCCTAAAGAACTTGAGTTACATCAGTTAGAAGAGAGGCTTGTTGCATTAAGAATTCCATTCATGCAAATTAGAGAACTTCCTAGAGGTGGGCAGCTATCTGTGAAAGGAAATGTTGTTAATGTGCCAGTTGATATCCAGCCTGTCATTGAAAGTTTACCTCGAGCTTTTGATACACAAGTAACTGTGCTAGTGAGACTAAAAAAGAAACTTTCATACAAGAAGTGTGACTTTACAGAAAATGTACGTCCATTACAAGTTGTCAGCGCTCTTCATTGGTTGATGAACCATAGTGACTTGTACAAAAATTCTGGTATCTATATTGATGAAAACTGGTTGCAAAACACAACTGAAAATTGCTCAGAAACAGTGCAAGAGTTTTTTGGAAGAACTAATATGGACGAATTCCCTCCTACAGATGATGTTACTGAAACAACAGAAAACGTAACGAGCAAAAACGAAAATGACTATGAATCTGATAATTTTAGTGAAATTGATGAAAATGAATAAGTTGTTGGTAATAGTGATACAATTATTGACTCGGCTGATCCAACGACTGACACTATTTACACCTTTGCACCTGGCGAAGGACAAATACCTATAAGTTTATATCAAGATACCAATGCTGAGTATTTATCATTTCCATCAATATTTTGTGGTCAAAAGAGACCTGAAAATGAAGACAGATCTGTTCCTGTTCATTATAGTGACATATGCAAAATGGAACTTCGCCATATTGACAGAAGGGTGGCATCAAATGTTCCAAATGTTTTCTTCAAAATGAAAAAACTGCAACTGAAACAAGTTTCAGACAAAGTGCATCTAGCTTTAAGAAGATGTAAAACAGAAGGCAAAAAACTTACGGTATCCCAGGTTTTAAGCCCAGAATGTCGGGAAAACTTAGTAAATCTTGATGAAGGCTTTTATATTTTTCGAACTTTGAGGAGTTCGCCACCATACTTGGAAGCTCGGAAGAAAGATGTTTTTGCTATGATACGCCAATTAGGTTTACCTACATGGTTCACTTCGTTGTCCTCTGCAGATACACGATGGGTTGATTTGCTGAAGATTTTAGCAAAATTTAATAGCGGTAAAACTCTTAATGATGACAATGTTGCGAAAATGACTTGGGCTGACAAAACCAAGCTCGTTCAAACTGATCCAGTGACATGTGTTAGATACTTTAACCACCGTGTACAGGAGTTCATAGGAACTGTACTTAAAAGCAATCATGAACCTTTGGGAAAAGTCAAAGATTACTTTTACCGTGTTGAATTCCAACAGAGAGGGTCTCCACATATTCACATGCTTCTTTGGATTGAAGATGCTCCACAATATGAAACGCACACAGATGAAGAAGTGGTATCATTCATTGATCAGTATGTTTCGTGTTCAAACATTGATGACCCACTTGTTGACTTCCAAGTACACAAACATTCACGATCATGCAGAAAAAAGGAAAAAGCAGTTTGTAGATTTGGATTTCCAATTCCACCAATGAAAAAAACAGTTATTCTGGAACCACTTATTGCAGATCAAGCTGACACCAAAAAGTACAAAGAACTGTTTGTTTCAATCCAACAAAAGTTGAATGAGATAAAAGAATGTGATTTATCGTTTGAGCATTTCTTAAAACAACTGAACACAGATGCCGAAGATTATCTTAAAGCTGTTCAAAGCTCATTAGATGGACCCAAAGTGTTTTTGAAAAGGAATGTTGCTGAGGTGAGAATAAATGCCTACATGAAACCCATTCTGAGAGCTTGGGGAGCCAATCATGATCTTCAGTTTGTTTTGGATCCGTATGGATGTGCTGTATACATAGTATCATACATCAGTAAAGCCCAAAGAGGAATGAGCATCCTTATGAATGAAGCATGTAAAGAAGCAAGAAAAAGAAATATGGATTTAAAGAAGCAAGTAAGACATATTGGTAACAAATTTTTGAATAGTGTTGAAATTAGTGCACAGGAAGCATGCTACCTTGTTTAACAACTTCCAATGACCAAAGCTACAAGAGATGTAGTATTCATAAACACTTCACCACCTGACAAACGTACATTCCTTTTGAAATCAAGGGAAGCGTTGGAAAAAATGGCTGAAAATTCAACAGAAATCGAGGCAGACAATATAATTAAAAGGTATCCAAAAGGCCAAAGCAACTTGAACATTGGTGTCTTGCTGATTATGTATCGCAACTTGAAATCATATACCCAGCATCTGATGACATGTTTCATGAAGAAAATGAGCATAATGATGATGAAGAAAATGAGCCTGAAGAAATTCATCCAGACATGTTAGTTGAGGAAGGAATACAAATCACATTGAAAAGTGGCATCAGAATTAAATCCAGAAAAAAACCTAAAGTATTACGTTATGTTCGTTATTCACTAAAAGTGGATCCAGAAAACTATTACAGAGAAAAACTGTTATTATTTCATCCATGGCGTAAGTAGAGTGAAGATGTTTTAGGTGCACATAGTTCTTATGAAGATCATTACTTTGCTTTGAAGAATTTCATAGACTTTAAAGTCAAAGAATATGAGTAAAATGTTGATCAGTTAAATGAGGCAATGAAACGGGCTGCTGATGACTTGAACTTCGATGAAATAGCACCAAGCAATGAGCAAAGAGAATCAGATGATCTGCAGACGGGTTCAGTGGCAAGTGAGCAGTTTGTTTATTTTGATCCAGATCGTCCGGAAGTACAACGTCAGTATGACTTAGGAAATGATATTGGTAGTTCAGTAGCACTGGTAAATATTACTGTTAATACAAAAAGAATGTCTGATGCAAATTATAGATCTCTTGTACATTCGCTAAATAGAAAGCAACACGAGTTCTTCCAGCATGTTCTGCAAAGTGTCAAACAAAACCTGGAGCCTTTGCATGTATTTCTATCTGGTGGTGCAGGTGTTGAAAAATCAGTAGTTGTCTCGGCTTTACATGAAGCATTGTTGCGACATTTGTCTACTTCGGCAGGTGACAATCCTGATGTATGCAAAGTACTTTTGTGTGCACCTACTGGAAAAGCTGCTTTTCACATAAGTGGCATGACTATCCACTCAGCATTTCGTATCCCTGCTAGTCAAGGCTACTGCATCAAACCATTATATAGTGACACACTTAACACCTTGCGAACCATATACAGAGATCTCGCTGTTGTAATGATTGACGAAGTTTCAATGGTTGGACACAACATGCTGATGCTAATCAATCACAGGCTTTAACAAATTAAAGGTTCAGCTTTATTTTTTGGCGGTGTTCACATGATTCTGATAGGCGACTTGTTTCAATTGAAGCCTGTTATGGATGGATGGATTTTTGAAAACTTAAAAAACAACTTCGGTCCTCTTGCAACAAATTTGTGGCAGGAATTATTTGCAATGCATGTACTTGACGAAATCATGAGACAAAAAGATGACAAGGAATTTGCAGAGATTTTGAATAGATTACGTGAAGGAAAGCATCAACAAAGCGATATAGAAGTTCTTAAAAAGCGTGAAATAAAAACAACAAATCCAAATTATCCAAAGAATGCTATTCACCTTTTCAGCACAAATGCCAGCGTGGATTCATTTAACAAGGAAGCATTCCAGTTATCACCTAGTATAAAAACTGTCACAACAGCTTTGGATACTGTAATAGGAGAAGATACTAAATCTGTTAAAGAGCAACTGATTTCTAGGTTGCCAAATGATGCCTCAAAAACGGCTGGTTTGCAAAAGAAACTAGGTATAGCTGTTGGAATGACGTATGATCTATCTGCAAATCTTGATGTTAATGATGGATTAGCCAATGGTTCAAGTTGTTCTATTAAATTCATAGAAAGCAAACAACAAAATACAAATAGACCAAGTATTGTTTGGGTAAAATTCTATGACCAAAACATAAGTTCTGAATGGCGTGCTAAATACAGACATTTATATCATATTGGTATTGATCCTTCTTGGACACCCATTTTTGATATCAAAAGAAACTTCGTTTACTTCAGAAAGACATTTCTGAGGATTCAATTCCCACTTCGCCAATCTGCAGCCAAAACCATACATACATCACAGGGTGACACTTTAAATGAAGTTGTTATTGACATGTCTGGTACACGAATCTTTCTCATGCACACTACGTTGCCATTAGCAGAGCAAAAACACTACAGGGTCTCAATATTTTGAATCTAAATGAAACAAAGATATCAGTGTCTGAAAAAGTCAAACAAGAATTGACTAGGTTACGAAATGAACAAGTTCTTGCTTTGTGTTATATTCCACTATATCAAATTCAAGACACTCTGGCAAAACTTGTGTTTTTGAATACTCGATCTTTGAAAAGTCATAAAGATGAGATTTTCCAGGAACCAAATGTTCAAGATGCAAACATGATTTGTCTTGTTGAAACATGGCTTACTGCTGAAGATGAAATGCATACTTTGAATGTACCAGGATATCAGCTATTCAGAGCAGACGGTTACCAAAGTGGGAACACAAGACCTCACCGGGGTATTGCATTGTATTTTAAAGAAGGTATCCCTGTTGTTCAAAACAAAACACTCATTCAACAAGATTTTGAAATTGTTCTGACAGAACTTTTGTTTGACATGAGAAGAGTAATTGTTGTTACATTGTACAGGTCTCCTTCATGTTCAATAAGTTCCTTGAAAAAACACTTACTCGAATTTGTGTCACCAGTCACATACAATACAGAATTTGTAATTCATGGTGACTTCAATTCTGATATCTTACAAGAACATACAGTCAGTGCCTTCATTGAAGAACAATTTCATTGCAAGCAAGTTGTTCAGAAAGCGACTCATGATTCAGGATCGCTTATTGATCATGTTTACTCAAACATTGAATCCATCAAAAATGAAGTGATAGAGTGTGTTTGGTCAGATCATGCCTTAGTTTATTCTGCAATAGCTCATTACAGACTCATTCATCACAGATTGTATCTAGAAAATTGACAATAAACAGCTTATGATTAAAAAAAAAAACAATATCAATTTGATGTAGTAGTACTCTATTCTTCAACCCACCTGTGTAAAATTATTCCTACTTACTGCATAATGCAGTCAGTAGGAATAAGGCGGTTTATGTCGGAAATGGGTTGACCGCCACTTTTCATATATATGTAATCAAACTTGGTAAGCAGACCTATTAAGAGACCTCCTACTGCACTATATTGATCACCATTTCAATCCCCAATGTATTGTTTTAAATTACAACACTACTGTATTGAAAGACCACCTATGTTAATAATATTACTCTTCTATTGACAGATCTCTTCATAAACTTGGTCTCTGAACACAGATTTTTACTGCACTTTAATTGCTAACTGACCACATCAATGCATTTGTTATTATGAACTTTTGTGTATTAAGAAGATTTTGTTTTAATTATTACATTTTGTTATTCATATATTTTTTTTATGCGACCACCACCAAATGGTGAGGATGCATATAGTATTAGACATGTCCATCCATCTGTTCGTCCTGAACATTTTGTGTGTTTATCTCTTCTCACAGTTTTCAACCGATTGTTTCAAAATTTACAGGATGCTTATCCATCAAGACGTGCATATCACTTCACCAACAAAATCAACCTTGTGTTAGCAAAGTTAAGGCCCCTTTTTCTTAAGATTTTTGCGGATTGTATTTAATGGGGGCATTTACGTCCCATGGACACATTCCACTTTAAACTGTATCCTACATAATTGGATGTTTCTGATGCTAGAAATGAAGGTAATTGTTATAAAGATCATCAGTGTAATATACTTTTTTTTAACTTTACAACAAAAGGTACAAATATGACTTCCCATTTTTATTACATATTGTGTCATAAGATTAAATCTGTCATTTCCACTATATCATCAATAATCATTAATATGCTCCCCGTGTGGTTGCCGGAGTATAATACAACCACAGCAAATCCTGCTAGAGGCAAGGGGTAGAACCTCACCTTCATGTTCATCTTGTCATTTTTTATCATGCTCATTCAAAGTTTTCTTCATGACACCACATATGCAAATGCGGAAACGTGGCTCCAGCATAAATGGAGTGCCTACAATAGAATTTGGAGCAACTCTGCAGTTTAGAAAGTTCTAGGCCCATTGTGGATGTAAATGAAAGATGAGCCTGGCATGTTCATCCCTGTTTGGCGCCATCTAACCTTTCTTGTGTTGGTGCGCCGTTAAAACCCAATTCAATTCAATTTGTTACAAATTTTAAATAAACCCTAGTTCAATATTAGTCATGATTTTAACTTAAAATTTGTCTGCATATATTTAAATAAGATGTAAAAAAAAAAGGCAGAATTTAATTATACTCCGCTTTCACAAAGTGAAATGGGGGCTATATTGAATCATATTATCTGTAAAGTCGCTTCATGTAACACGTTTTTGTCGTGTCCTTTATTATAACCCTGCTTTCATAAAGTGAAATGGGGGATATATTGTAATCACGTTGTCCATAACGTCGCATCATGTAACACATTTTTGTTGTGTGTGTCCTTTTATGTCACATCCCATAACTACCATTTCTCAAACTGTTTTGAATCGGTTGTTCCCAAACTTCATATACACACAACAACTGATGACCTTATGTCCCTCTATATCACCCATTGTTAATTAACAAATTATGACCCTTTGACTTTGTTTAAGCGAGGGTATTCATCACCTTCAGTGATAGTTCTAGTGTTATCTTAGATATTCTACTGTAGCCTAGGGTTAAATTATATATTTTCAGAGCAATATCATCAGCAATTAATAATATGCCAAATAAGATTGTTTTGAACTTTTCTATTAATACATGGTCACGATTCGTAAATATGGAAATTATGTAGAACAGTTTAAATACATCTGTGACTTCAAAAAAAAGAGCAGTGGCAAAAAAACAATAACGTGGCTCCAGCGTAAATGGAGTTTCTACGATAGAATTTGCAGCAACTCTGCAGTTCACGGTGAGAACGTTCTAGGCCCATTTTCTCGATGTACATGGAAGATAAGCCTGGCATGTTTATGCCTTTTAGGCGCCATATAACCTTTTCATGTGTTGGTGCGCCTTAAAACCCCAATTCAATTAAATTAAACACAAGTCAAGATTATCTTGTGTCACTTTAAATACATCAGCTGTTACCAAAGTTTTACGATTAATATAACGATAAAACATGATTAATTACATCAATAACTTACTTTGTATACTAGGTAGTATTATTAGTATTATTTGTTAACTTGTTCAGATTTTAGCTTTACTTGTATTATCATTTTCCTGTATAATGACACCAAGTTAGGCGAAGATGACGTGAAAGACTGTAATATGAAGATAGCGATATGGACAGATTTCAAGCACCTGGTCTGTGAACACTTGATTACAATGCCATGCACTTTTAATAGAAAAGGATTCTTCACATTATCAAACATTAAAGCAATGGCAATATTAAATCGTTTTAGATGGTAACGACAGTCAAAAAAGAACATAGTTTTACAACATCTTTGTCACTTAAGCTTTCTTTGAGAGAACAGCTTTGCCATTAAATGAAAACGAGAAAAAAGGTCCTATAGAAACCACAGCATCCAAACACAATGACATCGTACACTTGCACTGTACTACAAAGAGCAAATTAAATATACAGTGAAAAGGACAGTCAGCAACACAAATAGTGGTGAAGACAGTTATCGACTTGAAACGGTCAGCAGCCAGATAACAGATAACAGTTTCGACATAATACTGTGACGTTACATTACATTTATCAGCTAAAAACGTGGAAATAACAGCTTCGGTTTTACATGACATTTCTCAACAAGAACAGCTTTGCCAAAGTCAACATTGGTTCTTGATGAACATATAATGATCACATATATCGTCAGTTGCAACAGGCAATATCAGGATGTAAACATTTAAGAAGTCTATCCACAAACAGAATACATTGATTTCAGTTAGTTTCAGAACTGTGGTAATTGTTTACACATCAAGATAGAATATACTCAGAGCTATGCAAGGACAAATTAATGTTTTGTTCCAGAATTACTGAAGCATCATCGGCGTGATAATTAAACTTCCAAAGTTGCACAAGAACAATTATGCTGTAATACCTATTGCTTTCATCTATTGTTCAACAAGATTTATACAAAAGGATTTATTCCAAATTGCAACAGACTATCCACCAGCATTTCCATATTAAAAAAGTCATTCTGCAAACACAACTGAATTCATATCGTTGAAGACCATATACAACCCAACCTCGTCATGGAAGGAAACATCTAGTGTTGTGTTCCACTATAAGTGAAGAAGTGTCATAATTGAAAGTGCATATATATTCCAAGTGTGACCATTCCAGGATCGCAAAACTTATTCTGTGCCATAAACGCTTACAGAAATAACCTCAACCAAAGCTATAGAGAACTGGACATGATTACTGGACATCCAACAAATGAAAAGGAACTTTTAACCACTTCTACAAAGATGATCTGAAAAGTATAGAAATAGAAACATAAATATACATGCAATTACAGTTTTTATCATCAATTCATTGTTTGTGATATAGACAAAAAAAACTAACAGTTTTCTTAAAAATGGAACAGTTCAAATCGATGAAATCTCAGAAATAGTCTTATTTTATGTACACTTCAATAATCCCCGGGTGTGGTTGCCCACCCCATTTATTTTGTATCATGCTCATTCAACGTCTTTATCATGACAACGCTTATGATGACACTGCGTATGCAAATCTGAAAATGTGGGTCCATCATAAATGGAGTATGTACTATAGAATTTGCAGCAACTCTGCAGTTCTGAAGGTAATAAAGTTCTAGGCCCATCTACATATTTTACCTTGAAGTAAATTGAGAATGAGCCTGGCACGTTCATTCATATTAGGCGCCATATAACCTTTCATGTGTTGGTGTACCTTAAAACCCAATTCATTTCAATTCAGTTCAATCCATGTACACTTGAATAAAAACATGTTCATCGTGTCATTTATTATACTGACTGGTTATTCGTTTATTTTTGTTTCATCATATTTATTTTTTCAAATTGAAGTTGTGCATGTCTAAAGCAATATACATGCCTGTTATTTTTCATACTGATTCTCATTTTTTTTGCATTTTGTTTTGCCAAAGCTCAGAACATAATGGATAGCACAATTTTTAATATTATTTACCATCTGAATCCATAATGTTTCTTGCATTTTTTTTTGGCAAAGCACAGAAGAAAACTACAACTGTATGTCCTTAATAATATATTTGCATTCTTTAGGGTACATTTCGAAGAGTCACAAAAACATCAACTCAGTGTTTCACTTGTGCCTTTATACTAGAACAGCTTTGTCATATAGAAAACTGTTGCGCATCATGAAAAAATATGTCTGAAAATTCATTTCCTTCATCATGATCCCAGCATTGTTTCAGGTGCCATCTCGCTCACATCAAAAGAGCAGTGGCAGAAAAATAAACATGGTTCAAGCATAAATAGAGTTTCTACGATAGAATTTGCAGCAACTCTACAGTTCAGGGTGAGAAGGTTCCCATTTTCCATATTTTATCTCGATGTACATAAAGGATGACCCTAGCATTGTTCATTCCTGTTAGGCGCCATATAACCTTTCATGTGTTTTGTGCGTTAGGCGCCGTATAACCTTTCATGTGTTTTGTGCACCTTAAAACCCAATTCAATTCATCATTTCCTCATGAAAAGAGTAAAACAGGAAGACTGTAAATCCCGCTAAGGCAGAGGGCTAGAAGCTCACTTCAAGTTCATTGTCTTTTTTGTCATGCTCATTAAAGGTTTTCTTCATGACCCTGCATGCGAACATGCCTCCATCGTAAATGGAGTCTCTAGAATTTTCAGCAAGTCTGCAGTTGTACTGGTTAGGTGATTCCAGGCCGATTCTCCATATTTTATCTAGATGTAAATGCAGAATGACCATGGCAATGTTCATCCCTGTTTTTGTCATATAACCTTTCTTGTGATCACAATTCAGTTCAATTTAACTAATGAGTGATAGGAGAAAAACATGCTTCTAACATCAATGTATTTACAACAAAATAATAAATTTCAATATATGAAGGGTAGATTTGCAATGTCATTTTCTGTCAATGCCATTTATGTCACAATTTTTGATGGTATACTGTAAAACCCATTTCTACTTGATTAATAAGCATGTATACTCATGTACCATTAATTTTGATACTGTTAACTGATATAATGTTACAGATGTTCATTTGATAAGTGTTAAAATAAATTAATGTACTTAGCATTGTGTGTACTGTTCTTTGTTAAAGCCAATACATTCTACTGTTTTTTTCTTATTTTGTCTTTATGTAAAATGTACGTACATTACATTCTACTGTTTTTTTCTTATTTTGTCTTTATGTAAAATGTACGTACATTACATGCTAAAATTTACAGCAAAATTAATTCCAGAGTGAATAATTTCATAAAAGATTTAAGAAAGCCATAAATTGTAGTGCGACTCGATTCATCAATGGTATAACAGCCAGTAGAGCGTTCACAGGCCCTCTTGGGCCTCTTGTTTTTTCGTGGCATAGAGATGAACAATATTTACAACATTCTTAAATTCTTCATTGATCCAATATCTGCAACTTAAAACACAATTAACAAATATTTTTCAGGTTGACAATTTTTAAATTGCATGTTTGTGTGACACTTATCAACATTTAGCGTAATGATATGACTAACGTACAACCCTGTGGTGATTAGACCCATGCTGTTTAAAAGGAGGCAGAATTATTACGTCAACATGAACTTTTCTGTGAGCTCTTCCTAAAATGCTGTAGATTTATATGGTAAGAGTAAATCAATTTATGCAATGGATATCCCTGTAAAATGTAGAAAAGATGAACTATTTCTTTTTTCTACCTCCTTCATCTGTATGGCACGACTATTCAAGGGCGATAATAGTGGTGTGAGACCTTGTACTTTACTTAAATTGACTGTTAATGCTGCCTATTAACCGTTCCAACACGGTATCCCTGTTCAATCTCTACCCAGAGTACATTCGTTCAACGTCAAAGGAAGTAGGGCGAACGGTTAGGTCACGTGATTATTCAAAAAAGTTATGACGATGTTTATAATAAATATTTTTGTGTGATCTGGAAAGATAAAATACAGACCTATATTAAATAATTTCAATTTTTATTTTTATGAGTTATCTTTTTTTAGTAATTTTCTGCTATCGAGCTGCGGTTTGAAATGTTTACCTTTGCGTTTCGATTGAGGATACCTAAGTACGTATTATTTTTGTAGTAAAATAGTCCCGATTAAAACTAAATTGTTTTCATGCATTATTTCAAATCTTGCAACATCTAATTTGCAGATATTCTAAAAATTATATTTACACAAGAAATAAATGTTTGAGGCAAACATATTCAAATTTAACAGGTTTTACCAAAATCTTGTAATTTAGTAGTTAGCAGAGATATATGTGAGTGCAAGGAACGATAACTGATCCCTGTTGTCAACTCATTTATGAAATCTGTGTAGTGCCGCATACTTTGCCGTTATTGTTTGTTGTAAATGCGTGGCTGAGTTCCGCCAATGCTACATTTCCTGTTCGACTTTTGTTATCTAGTATTTCTATAAACGGAATCTCGTCTGACATTTTGTAAAATCTTGCCTGACTTACATTAATAAAGCATGTAGTCGGCGTTGCAAATGTGAATGCGAATTATGTAAGATCTCATTATTCTAGATCGTTAATCTTCGGAAGCCTCTTATAATACATTGATATGTCTAATTGTGGAATAAACCAGATTATAAGTACTTTGGGATGGTCGGTATCATTACGAAACTAATGAAAGTAGGTATAAAAGTCTAATAGAAAAGAAAACAGCCACCCAAAAGCACGCATTAAGACATGGAAAACATACACGTAGAAGATGCTATAATAGTAAGTTTTGATACTAAATTATTTTTTGAATCTTGCTTAATAAGGAAACTGTTTGAGAAATCTGTAATACCGGCATGAAAAACAACAACACGAGAAACACAGAATTACCTAAAAATATCTGTTTTAACGGATTTACGGGAACCCATCCTTCCTCTAGATAACAGCATAGTTTGCTTGCGTTAAAAACACCCGAGTATGAATGAAATATTGCGTGATCTATGGGTGGTGTCAAAATGTAAGGGTACGGTTGACGGCGGATGAAAAAAATGGTGGTACGGACGAAATCGGAGTTCGGATAAAACGAACAATGGTGAATATTGTAGGATTTCGTTATTATTGCCATATTGCATTGGCGTAGGAGCCGGGGTGGGTGGGGACGGACAGTGGGGGAATAATGATGGGGAAATTGGCTAGCTTTCCGAAAAGTGCCCCCTGCATGGCCCTCCAAGCCCTTCCCGACCCCCCATTTTTGAAAATACGTTTTATTGCTTTCTTGGCTTGTCAATTTGTTTTTATTTGCTCCCCACCCCCGCCCCCACCGCGCCCCCAACACACACACACACACGCACTCCATCCCCAATAATTGAAACTTTCCTACGCCTATGTATGATAGGGCTCGATATTTGATATAGTTTGTTCTAAAAATAAACTGAAACGGTCAATGATTTCGGACAAACAATTCATTACTTACACGGTATATATACAAAAGTAATATAATTTCTTTCGTTTGAGTGAAACGAATTAGACAGAAATTAATTTCCCTTGATGTGTTTGCTTCTCATAGAGGGCGCAATCGTAGATTGGCGTTGAGGTAGCCAATTAAATCATTCAGCCTTGGAGAGCAGACTTACTAAGGTTAGACGTTTAAAAAGTTGAGTTATTTTATAGAAAACTTATTGCAGCAACTCAAAAATGAATTTCAAATTTCTCTGAATTTCTTATAAATGAACATTCAGTCAGAGTTTGAGTATCTAAAAGATTAGCCGATTTTTGAAAAACTCAGCTTATCATTATCAGCATTGATATGTGCCATAAGTCGAACAAAAGTGTTTCAGGTAAGGGGGATACTGGATTCATTGTATGTAGCCATGGACAGTTATTACGTAACGTAAAGGTTGAATAAAGATTATTTTAGTGATTTAGGAACTGTTTTGTATGAAATAATGTGGTGATGTTTTGTGTAGTAATGCCGTCTGCCGGTCATCCAATCGCTCATACCAAGAAATAATAAATATATATGTATTACGTTGTGTTGTAGTTGTTACTTCTATGAGAAGGGTGAGTGTTAAGGGACTAGGTTTATGTCGGACATCGTATTGAGAGGTGTACACAGTATGTGACGTCATTTTAGCTTTAGCCCAGATATCCCTAATAGGATTTATCAACGATAGGCCATGAGCTATACAATTTTTTGTTACCATCTCAAGGGACAAAATCTTACTAGTGCCATGTAAATGAGTACCTTGTAGAGAAACAAAATATCCATGATAGCAGGGTGAACAGGGTAGCTGATCATGTAATTAGAGTTATCACCCCCTTATGAATAAAAATCTGGTTTCTTTAAACAAATAATTTTCTCTGAAACTACAAGAGCTACAGGTCTAATATTTTGCATGTGTAATAAGGTAAGGGTCCTCTACCAAGTATTTCTAAAATAATGACCCCGGGGTTAATAGTCAATGACTATCGGGTCAAATATGGCCTATATAATAATAATAATAATAATAATAATATTCTTTATTTCCTCCATATAGGAGATTCACATAGTATACAAACAACAATGACAGATAACCAATTACAAAATAAGTACACAGACAAAACAAGAACGTATATACATGTTGGCAGTTATATATGCAAAATCAAGCAAAATCAAATCTGTGCCAGGAACTGGCGCTAAAGCATTCATATTATATAATTAATTTATGTTTACACTGTTACATATTTTTACCACACCCAATGTATGCACCTAAATATCGTACCATAAAACCGGTCTATTTCATCTGAGAGAAGTGTTTCAATCATGTTACTGTTGGCACCAAGGAAACACATTAACAACGTCGCTTTTGTTAAGCGCCGAAAGGGTTTCTTTTACATGTAATCCAAATTGGTTTTGTATTGTTAACCACAAATTAGTTCTTTCATTTGCTACGTATGGGCAATTGCATATGCAATGGTCAACAACATTGTCTGTTATTACATCACAACTTTTGCAGATTTCATTTATTCTCGTTATATTTGCAATAATCACACAAACAGTGTTACTAATATTTGAGAGATGTTGGGTGATTTCTAGCATATAACCATACATTAGATTCTCTATAGCTACTATGAATTGAGCAAAACCTCATAAATTCAGGTTCAGCCAGCCTATTGTTCAATTCAGTGGTTATAGTTTCATATATTTTACCATTCACTAGCTTTTTCCAGCACAGTTTGCTAGGAAAGTGACCATTCGAAACGTACCCGTCCAGGACATGCGTAAGGCCATATCTATTAAGGATAGTGTATATGTCTGGAATAAAACCTGTCAAGCAGTTGTTAATTGTAAATGCGCTTATCCTGATTAAAAACATCTGTTTTACTGCACAATCTCTTTGTAACCTACACAGTTGTCCCAGAAAGGTAAGTTTCCGTCGGTCTATCTCAGATGCAATCGGTAAACAATTAAGCAAACTTAAAGCCACATCTGTTCTTGTTCTAATATGAAAACCTTGCATATGTTTTACGCATAGTCGATGTGACCTCTCTAATGTTAAAACATCACTCATACTCAAAAAAGACCAACATTCACTGCCATATAGGGCTTTTGGAAGAACCACAGCATTGTAAATTTTCTTACATGTTAGTGGCTGCAGACCATTGTCAAACAGACCAGAGTTTACCAAACTAAAATATGTGCCTCTAATTTTATTGCAACAGGACTTTATATTATCTGTTAATTTCAAGTATTTACTGCACGTTATTCCCAAATGGATAAACTTTTCAACTTCGTTGACATTGTCATTGCCGAGCATCCATGCTCTGTTTGTATTATTATAGGCAAATTTAGTTTCATTTAGAACCATTACTGCTGATTTCGAAGAATTATATTCGTAACGCCATAAACACCAGTATTCGTAGCAGATGCTTAGCATACGTTGAAGTCCATGATTGGAAAGACTTAATAAAGTCATATCATCAGCCACGGTAGGGCAACATAACTTAATGTTGCCTGTTGTTAAGCCGAGATTACAATCACAGAGCTATTCAATAAGATCATTTAAGTAGATGGGGTAGAGAAAGGAAGACCACACCCCGCCTAATCTGGTACCTTGTTTTATAGGGAACCAGTCCGACTTGAAACCTTTATTGAAGACACAGCTATACATGCCTTCGTGCATTTCAACTATCATCAACCATAGTTTGTGTGGAATATTAAGCTTACGAAGCTTGTAGAAAAGGCCATCATGCCAAAGTCTATCAAAGGCTTGTTTAGAGTCAAGAAAACAACTAAATAGTTTACTATCATTTTCTTTACAATATAAACTACATTCGCGAAATAAAAAAATGACGTCATAACGCAACCCATTTGCTCTTGAAATCCTCCTTGTAACCCATGTATAGGCTTTGTAACACTACTTTGTAGTCGTTTTAATAAAATGCGCTCATACAACTTTAAAATCGACGATGACAATGTTATAGCACGGTAATTGTTAGGATCATCCTTCCGCTTATGACCACCTTTATGTAAAGTGATTATCATACCTTGCTTCATGGAGGAAGGAACATATGTGTTATTCAACATTTGATTAAATAAATCGAGTAGTATTTTTTCTAACGTAGCACCACCGTGTATTATGTTTTCATTGTAAACACTATCGATACCACATGCTTTACCGGTTTTTAGGCATTTAATACAAGCTCTTAAGTCCTCGACGCTTATATCATTAGATTGACACACATCAACTGGGATATGTTTAGTCTCCGAAACGACCGATTTAACGTGATTATAAAATTCATTACTAAAATGTGTTTTTTCTATGTCTGAATACAGTTCAGCAAAATAGTTTCCCCATTGGTCAACTATATCTTTTGGATCTCTGTAAATCTTATCGCAAACTTTTAATTCACTACCAGCACTAGAGCATGATTTTGTTTTTCTTTTATTAACAAGCTTCCAGAAAAGGGCACTGTCAATTGACGCTACTTTATCTATTTCGTCGTCTCTGTCACGCAAATATTGCCCTGCTAATTTGCGGTGATAGTTACGAAATATACGCTTTGCGTTTTTGTAATGTTTGAAACTAATTTTTTCCGGCATTCTGGGTCTACCTTCCGAAAGCCATGCATTTCGTTTGACTCGCATATTCCGGTGCATGTCTTTAATCGTTTTATTCCAATATGGTTTTACATATGATCTAAATCTAGCGCTAGGAAATACATTTTGTGATACGTCCGTAATAGAATTAGTAATACCTGTATACAATTCATCTTTTACATGTTCATCGTGCCAGATTGACTTATCTTATGCCACCTGGTAGGTCTCCTTACACAGTCATTCTTTGTAAAACGTATCTCAATTTCTAATTGTATAATTATCGGACTGTGCCTAGAAACATTGAGGCAATTATCATCAAGTATTTCACATCTGTTTATAATATCTATACATTCAATAGGGACCAGTATGTGATCTATAAGAGACTGATATATACAATCATAAGAGACATAACTCGATCGTGCACCTTGGCATATGGACATGGTATCCACAGCACATAAGTTAAGAGCATTCATTAATCTACTCAGTTCCATTCCTCGATTATCGGTTTGTTTCAAATAGTGAGCGCCTTGTAGATGTGTATTGAAATCGCCCATCACTATTACTCTACCCCGTTCAGAATACATGTTAACGACATCACGAAGTTTATCTAGATGCTCTCTAAACGTGTTCATTGAGTGGTTTTTACATGGTGTGTAAACTTGGATAATATAAACAAAATAACCTTGCTCTATCTGTAACTGAACACCGATAATTCTATCATTGTCAAAATCTAGGGGTATAATAGCGTTTTGATATCGTTTACGCCAAATAATAGCAACTCCTCCTTTGCCCACCTTTCGACACCCCGGCAATGACAAGTCAAAGTCTGATTTACCTATACCACAAAAGTCATGGTGTATACTATTTAAAAAATGAAAATCTTTTTCCGATATGCCACATATATCTATGTTTTCATTATTTAGTAATGTACTGAGGTAATACGAGCTGGACATTAGAACAGTCGCATTCCATGAACATAAATTGAAGCATGCCATGTTAAACTTACTTGTTACCATTAATACCTTAACAGGGCAGTATTACATACACTTAATAATGCACATAATTTGGATAGAGTTGCCATGATGGCACTGATTTATGACTACGATGATCGTGATTCCAAGATTCAACATCACGACCACGACCGTAGGTATCAACACTGGGAATAGCCATTGACATTTGATATGAAACATGTTCGCCTAGATCGCACTCATGGCTGCTCGTGTTTTAGAACTGACCGACTCTTTGTATCTACTTTTGGAAACCCATGGTCTACATTTTATACCATTCGGCCAAAAACCTGTCTCCAACAGTTTTTTTACTATTTTTGACCTCAACATTCAATTGAATCACTACATTTCTGCTATTTCGAGGCTTAAATATGTTAACTAAATCACTTCAAATTTTATTATGAATGGGATTTTTGATAAGGTATTACATTATAAAGACTTAAATAATTAAAACTTAAGTATATGTCTATTAACGATGTTTACAAATCGCATATTGAACAAATCACAAAGGAGACCACAGCATTTTCACCTTTTGGCAAAAAAAGGAAGCATAATACGGTTATTATGTTAATTTTTAGATGTTTGCAATGCAAATTAGCACCCTTAACTGTAGTAGAACCTAGCTTATAGAGTATAAGTCTGTAAATCTAACCTTGAACTTCATCTTCCGATTTCTCTCGATGTTTGTGGTTTGGTCTGAAAAAAGATACCACCCTAATATCGTCCGTGGGTAAAAAACGTAGTACTTGTGTATATCATTCTGGACAGTAGGTTGATATTGTCGCTGGGGACTTCTGATATGCCTATTGTTCGGCATTACTAGGTTTGTGTCTACATCCACTAGTCCGTGTTGGATCTTAAACAGCATATTTAGTCAATTGCTGTTCCTTCTATATTTTAGAGATTTCCACTGCAGGTCCTGTGAACAAACCGTGCAGCTCGACCTGTTCCAGGTTGTGATATCAGTTGTCTTATGGGGATCACATACGGTGGATGCATTCTCAAGAGTAGGTCGTATACTTGTAGTATATGCGGTATACTTCACACTGGTTTGGTACACTCACCAATGTTACGTCTTATGAACCCCATGACCCTGTTAAGCTTGGCTACTGTAGAATTGATGTGCTGCTTCCATGTGAAGTCTTCGTTAAAAGTTACTCCAAGGTACGTGCTACTGTCCACTACGTTAAGTGTGTGGCCATCTAGTTAATATGATGTGTTGATCAGCTGGGTGAAATGTCATTTGCCAGTCTTCTTCCAATTTCTCAAGATCTGATAGGTCTTTCTGAAGTAGTAGTGATACTCTGGGTACCAATCCTTATGTGTAAGCGTCTACAAAAAATGTTATCTTATATGTTATGCTATATTATAATATCAAGTAACATTATTTAAATAAGATAATATTTACTGGGTATTTTTAGCTGTATTGCAGTATACCAGTGCCTCAATTGCAACTCGACATACATGAACTTGATGCCAACTTGCTAGATAAAATTGACCGTTGTGAACCCAGCTTCTTGGCTATAACCTTCATAACATTTTAACATTTTAGTTGTATGTAATTTAATGCAGTAACCCTGCTTGAACCCATTCAGCCTGTTGATGCAGTGGATAAAATTAGGGTCTTGAAATCCAGAGGACCCTGGTTCAAGCCTCACTGGCGCCAGTAGATTTCGTCTGTGTATTCTTTTGCAAGACACTTGCCCTTGCCGGATTCTGTCCCTTACTCTCGTCTGACGGATGGGGGCGTGAACCGTGCGGGCTGGTGTATCGCATTTTCTTCTCCAATTACATTTAAGAAACATATGGCTTTTTCATTAGTGGAAGTAGTGCAGTTTCCTATATTTCTATGTATCACCCCCACCTAACCCTCCCGCTCTCTTGGATGGCTCTAAATAACCTTATATGTGTTGATGAAACTATATACAACATTTAATTCTGTTTCTTTAAAGGTGCATATTGAAACTCACCCACAAAATAAAGGGTAAAACTATACATTTTCACAAAATATTTTGGAGTAAATACTCATACAGATATAAATGATGACCAGTTTAAGGCAATACAAGTATATGTCATTGTTGGCATTGTTACCTTTGCATTGGCGACACACCTTTACATACCTGTCATTCAAGTCGTAATTGTGTGCGCAAAAAAAAAGAGTTGATATTACTAATAGTCCCAATCTTAGATTAATTCCATACTATAAATCAAGTACTAAGGACATCACAACCTATATTATGATACATATCTTAATCAACTGCACCAATACTAATGAATAATTGCCACGGTAAGTGGTTAGTACAGTGGTCTGGGTATTATCCTTAAATTTCCTCGTCTATTGTATTTTGAGTATTGACACAAAATGCTAAATAGTTTTACATTTCATATGCAAAATTCTTCATGGTGATTTATCGGGGTGGTGAAATTCCAGTGTTAAAATCCTTAAACTATACATATATTACTATTAAAAAGCGTTGAAATAGACATCAATTTGCATTTTTTACTTTTAATATGTAATACGGAATCCATTATTATTAATTATAAAAAAGCGTAAAACCGCACATTTCTAGAATCCTTTGGACTGTTTGCGTCGTTTGTGGCATAGATGTCTATATCAGTAATAATATTGAGGTTGCAATTACCGCGAGGAAGGCTTTTACTTCCAGTTCAGCGTGTGTATCACTGAACGAAAATATGCAATACCATGAACGATTGAACGTTGCCAAGTACATAATTTCATTAATCTATCCTAAAAATCTCTACTGCATATAATAATATAATTTAAATCATCATAGAAAGGTTGTAAATTAGTGATTTGTAAAAGTTTACACATATAATGTAAACAATATCGATTAAAAGAAATGCATAAGAAATGTGTCAATAGTGGGTGGGGAAAATTGACTTACAATTTGAAGCAAAATGGAGATTTTAAACAGAATTCTATGCTAAACAGAGCTTATTAGCTCATTATTTAACTAAATGAATTGTCAACTTAATTGCATCTTTGAAAAATACTCCAGTAATTCACATAAGCATGACATGCAAAAATGAACATCAAACAATTAAATGAAAGTGCTATAATGATAACCTTTTTTAATGTTTGATTTTTTTTATATAAGCTTAATGTAACCAAACTACATTACTCTTTTCAAAGAGTTATGGCAGAATTTGTACCTTGAGTTGGTAATAATATCGAAAATATTGGGTCCTGGCTCAAGGCCTACGATGGATAAAGAAAATACGAATATAAAATTAAGAATCCATATCCTCCTTTTCAAATCTCAGCACAGATTCCTACTTTATTCCCGAATTGCGCAGGGACACTTGGTATAATGAGTTTTGAAATCGTCATATGCTTACACTGGTAGAAAAGCTATATTTCTCTACGTACAGCCAATGGTTGTTGCGAGTACTGAATAGATGGGAAAAGCCGAACTGTGTGTTCCATATTATTTTGAAGAAAAAAACAACGGTGACGTGGTACTTCTTATGCAGAAAACCAAAATTAAAAGATGACTCTTACTGTTGCCAACCAGCACATGAAAACTAAGTATACTTACATTACGTGTTTCCCCCAAGCACGTTAAAGAACCATAGGAATGTATTCCATGGTAGGAATATGGCGAGATTCCAGGATTTATATATGTTCCGCCCCCTCCATGTGTGGCTAAATAACTTAACCTGGTGTGTTGATGAGCCTTTAAAAACAATTCAAATCAATCATTAAACTTGTAATGAATGTTGTGCTATATTTCTATAAAACTTGTTGCAGATATATAAACAGGCCCTTAACCAGGTTTTTAAATGGGGTGGGTGTTAACTGAGGTGAAGTGGGTGGGGTCGTAGTGGCGGTCCCCTCCCCCACCCCCGACGAGTTTAGTGTTTTTTTTCTAACATTCGTTTTCCAATTATTTTGCACGCCATTTCACATTCTTTTTTAATTGTGGGCATACACGTCGAAATTCTTCACTTTAAAAAGGACATATGTAACTAATGTAACAAAAATAACAACACGTTTTGCATATTACGGCCTGTAACTGTATGTGCGTTACTACTAGGTTGTTATACCCAGTCTGTTGATGAGGTGCACGTGCACTAATTACAAATTCAATGCTAAAAGTTGTGTTAGTGAAGGTCACTATATATGTTCCTGATTTCTGTGCCAGATGTTCGGCTGGTTGATCGGTCGGTCGGTCGGTTGGTTGAATGGTGTCATCGATTATGTAGTACTAGAACTATGTACCTAGCCATGCACAAAAATCAACATTTCCTGATTTACAGGTCAAGCTCCCGCAGCGGCGAGAGACCAGTTTCAAACGCACTTTCGTTGAGTGACAGTGCCTTATTTTATTACGACTGACTGGCAGGATGGAATTGTTTAATATTTTTGTTTCAACTAAAATCAGGACAGTATTTACTTTTAACATGGCGTTTTAAAGTGGCAATGTTGTTGTTAGATTTGAATGAGTCGTAATAAAATAAGGTACACTGTCCGGATTATAGTTGAAACAAATTTAATGAATGATTTCATGATTTAATGAATGAACAAAGTGTTTCAGAAATATCAAATCGTTTAGCAAGATCCTTGTTTAAAAGTCCTAATCTTAATTTAATTAACATTAACAAGAACTCACATTTTGAAGTTATTTTTCGGTCAGGTCCAAAACGACATGGTATTTTACTAAATTTACGGACATTCTTTAACCCAGATCTAACTCCAGTCAACCGTCTGTTAACAAGCGGTGCAATATATCCATGTAGCTTGTTGAACATTGATTTAGAATTTAATCCGGTGTGAAAATTCACATCTTCATCCGCCGTCAACAAACTTTCTATATATTTCTTGGATTTCTTCTTCTTCCTTTTCCATGGTGAAAACCAGGTTCTTCAAAGAACGTAATCGGTTCTGCGGGGTCATGCATGGCGGACGAGCTCAGCAAGTGTCCCAATTGGTTATTTATATTTAAAACCAGTAAAAGAGAATGTTTTTAAAACTATGTACAAGGAGACTGCTGACTATAGTCTCTGTAGAGCAGGTCTGGCAGGCAGCCTGGCTCTGAACTCCTCTAGGGTGTCTGCAGAGGTGACATGGAGCGATAGTTGGTTCCAGTCCCTGATCGTTCTAGGGAAGAAACTGTTGTGATACGCCTCATGTGTGGTTCCTTCTTGGAAGAATCTCTGTTGACCTCGGGTGCGACTGTCACTTTGTCTGAGTAAGTTTTCTTTATTAACGTAGACAAGTCCATGCTGAATCTTGAAGAGCATGAACAGTCTACTTATGTGTCGCCGTTCTTCAAGGCTCTCCCATTTAAGCTCATGTAGCATATTTGTTACGCATCCAGGGGTTCTGTCTGTATAGCTGTTGCATACGTAGCGAGCAGCTCTACGTTGGACCTGTTCGATAGCCTTGATGTCACATTGGCGGTATGGGTCCCAGACTGGGGCGGCGTACTCCATGGCTGGGCGTACCATAGTGGTGTATGTGGCTTCTTTCACAGGTCTGGTGCACTCCTTAAAGTTCCTTCTTAAATATCCTATAGTTCTGTTGCCCTTACCGACGACATTGTTGTGTTTATTCCAGCTCATGCTGTTAGACAGTGTGACTCCTAGGTATGTAGACTGTATCAGTCGCTTCCTGTTGCTTGGCGATATGCGGATTTCATTGCACTTTGTTGTGTTAAAACTCATCTGCCATGTCTTTTCCCAGTCCTCCAGGGCAGTGAGGTCTTGCTGCATTAGGTAACTGTCATGGGGGTATTTATGGCACGGTAGAATAAGCTGTCATCCGCAAATAAACGGGCATCTGAAGATTTGCACAAGTCTGGTAAGTCATTGATGAAGGCTAAGAATAGGAGGGGACCTAGTACTGTGCCTTGGGGGACTCCGGAGAGAACGTCAGTCTCGGTTGAGTGTATTCCTTCTAATACAACTGTCTGTTTACGATTTCCAAGAAATGCATGGATCCATTTGCTGGTGTTACCTCTCACTCCGTAGTAGCCCAGTTTGTAGAGCAGTCTGGAGTGGGGAACTTTCTGAAATGCTTTCGCGAAGTCGAGCAGGATATCACGTCCACTTGCTGGCCTTTTGCTAACCGAGATGCAATCCCTTGAATCGCTGTTATTAGCTGTGTCTCGCAGGAGCGGTGTTTTCTAAAACCATGCTGGTTGTCCTTAAGTATGCTATGCTTGTCGAAGTGGGTCATTATGCTGCTGTGGATTATGTGCACTAGCAGCTTACATGTGATGGATGTCAGGGATACAGGACGGTAGTTTTCTGCTTTGTGTTTCTCCCCTTTCTTGAATACTGGGACGATCCATGCATCTCTCCAGTCCTATGGCACTTTGCACTTGTCAAGGGAGTACTGGTATATTGCTGTTAGTATTGGCGCTAGCTCTGCTGCAGCTGCCTTAAGGACAAAGGCTGGGATAGAGTCCGTCCTGTAGCTTTGTGGCTCTTCAATCCTACCAGTAGCTGGTAAACACCTTGCCATGTGACACTTATTTCCGACATAGTCTGGTAAGGGCTTGTTCCCTTGTCGGGAGTGGAGCTTGTATCCTCCTTGGTAAATGCTGAGTGGAACTGCTCATTAAGGATGTTTGCCGTGCTTTGGCCGTCGCTCTTTAAAAATCCGTCTGAGATTTTGAGCGGTGGTACTCCCATAGACTCCTGTCTCTTACTCTTGATGAAGGACCAAAATTGTTTAGGGCTTTCTTCGAGGTTGTCGCTCATTTCTTCCATGTATTTCCTGTTGGCCTTTCTTGCTTCCCACTGGACTTCTTGTTGTAGTCTCTTGTACCTATCTGAGTCTCTCTTCTTGCCTGTTTTTCTGGCTTTCTTGTGGGCCCTCCGCTTCCGATTCAATGCCTTCTTTATGCTGGAATTCATCCAAGGGTGGGTGTAACGGGGCATGGTAAGCTTGGAAGGTACTATTTCCTCGACAGTCTGGTGGACGGCAGATTTGAAGTCTTCCCACATACTATTTATGTCGTTGTATGTTGATGGGTCGAAGTCGGCTCCAAAGTCAGATAAGTCGCCGTGAATGCCATTTATGTCCGCTTTCTTCCACGAGTAGATTTTACGTATTGCTGGCTTGGGGCGATAGGGGGCAAGTGTAGAGTCGAAGAGGACAATGTCGTGGTCACTATTACCAATAGAGGGGAGGGGTTTGCATCTCAGTTTGTAGCTCGGATGGGACGTTAGGGTGAGATCTAATGTCTTATCTTTCCTGGTTGAGAAATCTACCAGTTGTTCGAAACCGTTGTCAGCTGCAATGTCAAGGTAGGTTTGATTTACCCTAGATGGGTATTGATTTAAGTTTCTGAACTTGTGCCTTTAGTTCACTTACTTTCTTTGTCAGCGCAGCAACTCTATTGTTGTACATTTTAAGAGTCTGTACAAAGCCCAATACGAGGCACAACATCCACATAAAGCATGGAAGACCTTGTTTGTCGCGCGTTGTATTCTCCATTGGTGGGTCTTCTGTTTCATACGGTGGCTGGTCACGTCTGACATCCTCGACAATGTTTGGAAAGCGGAGTTTTTCTTCTGGCTTGTAAAACTGAATTCGCTTAACTCGATCTTCATAGCCATCATACCCAAGCTTCAGCGTAGGCAGTGGGTTCTGTAGAGTTGGCTCTCCTTCAACAAAGTGCCCGCTACAAACTCTGGAGTCCTTTGATGGTGACCATAACTTGTGGCAAATCTTCCTTCCAGTCAGTTGTTTCCATCTCTCTCTCTCTCTCTCTCTTTCTCTCACTTTTCAAGGTTTTCCTTCACAGTAGGAAATGTGAAAAGCCTGGAATATATTAAATAATAACTCTATGTATAAATACAGTATTTACAATCAGGGTACTTATCATAAGAATCCCAGTTGATAAGAACCATGGTACGATATAGATATTGAAATAAACTGAGATTTCTTAAAACTTCAATTTGTCAGCTAAAGAGGACGTTTTCGTATAAATTAAGCTAATAATAATATTTACTATACAATCTTCAAGCAACATTCTTTTTGCAAACGATGCGTTTGCATCATAATATTTTTTTCGCACCCACCTCCATGTTTCAATCGTGAAAAATATAGAGAATATTATGTCAGTGCCTTTTACTATCAAGTTTATTAGGCGAGGCTTAGATAACAAAGGCTCTGTCATAATATTCTATTTATCATGTAAATTATCCATATTTTCTCTATGAATTACTATTATTACCTTTTTTTCAGAATGGTACGCTTATCGAGGACGTCGCCATGTTTTTTGTTTGTTTTATGACCTCAGGCAAAGTTACGTGCATGCCGTCAGATAACGTACGTACAATAAACGCCGATGGATTCCGCATTGATTTGCTTTATTGGTCAGTGCCTAATTAAAGCAAAATTTAATAGGTCACCCCTTTATTAGGCAGAAAAGTTCATATCTGCATGATAAAAACAGGTAATCACCTGAAAGGGAGTTTACACGTGCAGTATGTGTCCTTGTGTAGACATCCGCACGTTTCACAAAGTTGTTTCTTTCATTTATTTAATCAGTAAGCGCTGTTCGAACAATTTGTCAGAGCACATGTCAAGGCCACTTTGTTTTTACTCGCAATTCAGTAACGGCAACACTTACCTGACTCAGTATGTGCACATGTGCACTTCGAAACTGTCAATCGGTGTTTTGCGGTATCTACATCCGACATAGAATATATGGAAACTACAATTGATGACGACCTGCGTAAAATATCGAATTTGTCAAAGCAATGGGAAGTAAAATTTAATCCATCTATAATTAGTCATGTTCTTTTCACGTGCAAACAGAAACCATCCGTCTTTGATATTTGAAAATAATTACCATCATAAAAATCTAGGAGTAACCCCTAGTCATGATGCGTCCTGGCATCAACATATTTAACATATTCGAATTATGAAAAAGATAATTTAGCAAAAATACAATATGAAGCCGCGAATAGTTACTGGCCTGTCTCTATACAAAAATTGTTAACTGAAATGGTTGGGTCTCTCTGTCCAATAGAAGACACACCCAAAAGTTGATGTGTACCTATAAGTTCAAAAATGAAGATTTACGGAGTTACTTGAATGAAATATTCCCCGCAACTGTTTCAGAACCGAATCTTCATAACTTCGTTATTTTACCTAGAAGAACATAATTGTTTTCGAAATCAGTCTTACCGTCATCTCTAAAACTTTGGAACGAACTTGATACATTCGCGAAGCTTTAAAACTTGACTTGAAAATTACTTTAAACCACCGATAGTACACCAATACTACATATTGGGTGAAAGATGCCTTTCAGTTCTACATGCGCGTTTGCGAAACAATTGCAGCAATTTAAACACTGATATCTATCTTAATCATTTGAGGGATAATCCCAATTGTCTATGTGATGATGGTGTTGAAGATGTTGAGCGTTATTTGTTTAGATGTGTAATTTTCAGAAATGGAAGACGGCAATTTTTACGGATGGCGGGAGGCGTACAGTACTGGTTCTACCCAGGAAAAGTGGGTGAATCGACCGTCATATATAACCATTCATGTGTTGAAAATCACGCAAAACACCATAGAAACAAACAAAAAATTAAGTCCTCGCAAACGTATATACGGCAGCGACAAACTAACGGACGAGTAAAACCATATTCTGTTTACTCAAGTTTCAAAACTATATCACAAAACGATTTCAAAATCCTTAACGTTGTATCGATATACCGTTGTATTTTGTCTATATCAACTGTCGCTATGTTTCTATCATCCTGAACGGGGGATATGGGTATTATTTCGATGGGGATTGCGTGGCGGTAGAATGGCACGGCAGAGTTTAAATTTTTGGATTTGTTTTTTTTTACTATTATGTTTCCTTCTTCGTTTTTCCTATCAAGTTCATATTTAAATGTATTGTTACAATTTCAAACCGATAATCACGTACACTTTTTCAGCCACAATGGAGAGAACTGCAAATAAAGTTGTAATAACTTGTAGTTCAATCCATTTGCATATATTGCTATGAATATTGTAATGTTGAACTGATGTATTGTAACATATTTGCAATACAATATTATATATAGTTATAAATGCTATCAAATACTTTTTATTTCATATAAGAGCTTAAATAAGTGAATATTATACTCCGAGTTCGTCATATCATTTGTGTTTTGTGCTCAGAGTTCCCTCCCACATTTCCCCCTGGTTTGCTGCTTAAACAAGCTCTACGGGGCTTAAACTTTCAAATGCCCGTTTGTTATATATTTTTCTTGTTAGTTAAATACAAAAAGATGATGGTCAACATCTTTCTCGGAAGAAATAAGACTCGAATTATCGAGATACAGGCTGTGGTACAATTGAAATGATGTTTTAATACCGATTGCATCACTTACTGAACGCCAAATTTATTTCTTATTTAATTGTTGAACTATATACTTTACTGCCAAAAGAACGGTACTAAAAAAATGAACGGAAAGCAAGTTTTCATGTCCATAAGGACCATAATAAAGACCTTTTAGACTCACCTAGGAAATATTTTCACTGACGGGTGATCCGCGTTCGTCGTATCGCTCTGACGTGGTTTTATCCCGATACCGTGGGGCGGGTTGTACGCAACCTTGTTATTATCCTATCTTCAGCGCTCAAAATGACAAGACAGTGTAAATAAAAGCACATCCCATCACAAGGAAATCTCTAACAATAAATACCACATCCAGAGAAATTAGGAAACGATACCCGTATATGTTATTGTAAAGCTATATAAAACATATACTTAGAAACACCTCAGGATGTTTCCAGAAGTATGCTAAACAACCATAGACTTTCCTTCCAAATTGATTTTCTAATTAAAACGATTAAGATACAAACGATGTCTAGCGTGCACTGGAAAGGTATTTTTCAAGCACTTCATTTCCAGACGCATCAACTTTTTCTATTTGTTAAAAGACGTTTTAAGAAAAACATGTTTGTTAAAATAAAGCAAAATTTTTATAAAATACGTTTAACAATATTTTTCATTGAAAAAAATGCGATAACCTGTTTAAAATTACCTATTAAATGTGTTCATTTTACAATAGGCAAACTTTTTAAGCAGCATTTAAGGTTTTATTTCATACCCCAGCCAACCCCGTTTTTGCTTCTTGGAGAAGGGGTTGGATGGGGTATGAAAGTTAATGATTGGACCACGTAATGGAATTTTCGATTCCTTGGTTCCACTACTCAGGCCGATAAAAGGTTCTGTGTATTGTTTAACCACTCATAGGATATGTTGTCTGCTTTTTAATTTAGTCTTTTGGCTGTTACTTGTGATACGCAGGCTTTATAACCGCAGCTCCCAACTAAATTCCATTTTGTTTATTTCGCTCTTCTGGGGTAATGTAGTTTGTTAGATACTGGGACCATACGCCGCTGGACATGGGGGAAGAAAATATCTCTATTTAAACCGCCATATGCATGCCATCTTCGGGATGGTTAAAATTATGTACTATTGATTTTATGAATATTGAGTTCTGTTCAACCCGGACCTAGAGGGCGTGAGCGGTAGCTATCATATTTCATTACCGTTCATGAACAGTCTCAATCAAACGGAGACTGCAATATTTCGTATGTGTCGTGTTCGGCTGTTTCTAAAGGTCCACTCTCATACTCTTTAGATACATTCTTTCATAATTAGCTGCATTAAACCAAAATGGAAAAGTTATTACTTTGTATGTGCACATGAATATTAAACAAAACAGAAAGGCATGTTTGAACGTTCATTGTAGAACTTTATAAAAACATAAATATCTATAATAGAAAAACTCAAGTTTTAAAATTTAGTATAATTTTATAGTAATAGATGTATGTTATATGGCTTTTTTCATGTATAAATGAACATCAATGTGTCATACTTATATTGCCTATTAATGCTGTCTTGTTTGTTAGAGAATGTAGCCAATCAATTTCTTTATTTAGACCGTCCCGTTTTGCTGGGTTTTGCTGGGATGACACTAGGGTAAGAGTGCGGTTTGTTGCACCCTAGAACCTGGTTTAACACCCAGCTGTATTTTTCCATTGACCGTTCCAATCCGATAGAACTTATGTCAACCCGTTTATGTTTGTGATTTCACATGCTTTGATTCTTATCACCAAAGTACATGTTCTGGTTTTAATGCGTGATGTTGGGTCAACGAAATCTACATCTCCTGTTCGATTTGTATACCTACTTTGATTACACGACCATATTAAACATAACACTTAATAAGCCTTAACATTATTGAACATAATTGACTTTGGAACGAACTTGATATTAACATTCGCGAACTAAATTATGTTCAGTATGGGATGCCGAGTTGTCCGTCGTCCGTCCGTCGTCCATCCGTCCGTCCGTCGTTAACTTTTGTCTCGTTAAGATGATAGTGCCTTCATTTTTCATCCGATCTTTACCAAACTTTACCAGATTGTTAATATTAATGATAGCTCGGAAAATCTTAAAAACCAGCTGAATCGGACCAGTAACAGTGGAGTTATGGCCCCTGATTTAGCTAAAATGCTTTATTTTGCATCGTTAAGACAATAGGGCCTTCATTGTTCATCCAATCTTTACCAATCTTTACCAGATTGTTAATATCAATGAAAGCTCAAAAAAGTTTGAAAACCAGTCAGATCAAACCAGTAACAGCGGAGTTATGGCCCTTTATTTAGTTAAAAATACTATATTTTGCCTCGTTAAGACGATATAGCCGTCATTTTCCATCCGATCTTTACCAAGCGTTACAAGATTGTTAATATCAATAAAACATCGGACAAATTCGAAAACCAGCTAGACCGGATATTATGGCCCTAGATTTAGTTAAAAATGCTATATTTTGCATAAAGACAATAGGGACTTCAGTTTTCATTGAATCTGTACCAAACTTTACCAGATTGTTAATATCAATGAAAGCTCGGGCAAGTTTGAAAACCAGCCAGATCGAACCAATAACACCGGAATTATGGCCCTTGATTTAGTTAAAACTGCTATATTTTGCCTTGTTAAGACGATTGGGCCTTCATTCTTCATCCGATCTTTACAAAACTTTAAGAGATTGTTAATAACAATGAAAACTCGGAAAGTTCGAAAACCAGCTATATCAGACCAGCAACACCAGAGTTATGTGCCCTTGAATTATTGAAATACGCCATTTTCAGCCTTATGAAGACTCTAGCACCTTCATTTTATATTCGATCTTTTCCAAACTTGACCAGATTGTTGATATCAATGAAAGCTCTAATGAATTTGAGAACCAGCCGGATCGAACCAGTAACACCGGAGTTATGGCCCTTTTCCAATATATGGTAATGTACACTAGAAACCCAAGGGTTCGGGGGTTCAAATCTCACTGGAGGCATTTTCATCTTTTCATAGGAAACATTGGTTCAGGGGTTCAATTGTTTGAATTATTTTTTTGAAATATTTTTTTTGTTTTTTTTTTTTATTTTTTTTTATTTTTTTTTTTTTATTTTATGTTTTTTTATTTTTTTTTCTCATAAGAAACCTTGGTTCTTTTTTCTTTAATTGGGAGCCTAGGGACCCTTGTTGGAATAGTTTGACTTAGAGTTATAAGGAAAAACTTCAAAAAATGTCTCTGAAACTACAAGAGATAAAGGTTTAATATTTTTTATTTATTATCAGTTTTTGGATCTTCTACCAAGTTTGCTCAAATGGTGAACCTGGGTGTCAAATTTGGCCCCGCCCCATGGGTAGCCAGTAGAGCAATACAGAAAAGGGCCTCTTGTTTAATATTCCAGCGATGATGATGGGAATTAATTTGGAAGTCTGGACATTTGGGCATATCACATGAGTCTATAGTGTAGATAAATAGCATTCCTCAAGAAATATTTTTGTTTTATTTGTAAGCTCTGACTTTCTATAAGACGACTGACATAAAAATCGCGTAAGTTATGACTGGTTATTCATATTTGGTCCTATTACACATAAAGGTGACATCACGGGAAATTGATTAAATGATTTATTCGACGATGTTATATATGCCTTTAACAGAAGATAAAGGCCATTACATCAATGAATTAGAATTCACAAGGCACACATTCTGATGAGTCCGGAAATTGTATTTCCAAAATAAGAATACCATTTCCTTTTCCAAATTGACCAGTTCGCAGCATTATGCCGATATATAAATATTGATCTAAATATTTATTAATTGTGTTACCATACACAGCTGTGTATATATACTATGTACACGTTTTTAATATGACTGCTGCTCCAATGTTAAGATTCCGCTACATGTTAAAACCTCACATATGACGGTTTAACTTGGGGACTAATATGAATAAGAAGCGACAGAATGTTGCGTTGTTACTGACATGATTTTATCAACTGCATGCAAACCCAACTTCTTTTTTTGTCATATACATTTTCGAAGTGTAATGAGGAATGGTACAGTAACATCATGCGTTAAATGCGTTTCATTGAACTGCTAAATTGCAGAAGATTGAGCGAAGTCTGGCACATTTATAAAGGAATTTTAAAAGTATGTGTAAAAATGCAATAACGTTTGGAAAAATGTAATATAGTTCTAGTTTCTACATTTACACTATTTTAATACGGTAGACGTTTTATCTAAACCACAGTTTCATAATCCAAACATAACAATCAACATCAATACGAGTTTCTAGAAAGATTATAATATGTAAATAGTTTTCATTAAATGGTTGGACTTAATTATAGGAAGCTGTTAATGAAAATAAACAAAAGAACCGTGAAGATTACATTACCTTCTTTTAATTAAATTTATATGAAAGCAGATTTAAATTCAAAATTAAACTGGATTAATAAACTAATGCATTTGATGCTAATGATAATGTTGTTATGTTTCAATATCGCCGTGTGTCCCTTAAATTTCATAACTGTATATTAAACCTGGGAGTCATTTTCATAAAATTCGACACCCACGGAAAACATTTATATTTCCTTATCAAACGGACTTGGTATCTAACTAACGCAAGACAAAATCTCAGACATATCCATCAACTTTGTTTGTTTTAAGTCTTTCTTGAGAAGGCATCAACGCTTAAGAACTAAAGTGGTGTTTTGCAAAAGTACTTAAAAATATTTAATAATAAAATCGCGTGAGACATATCATCTTCCACTCTACGGATCCAGGCTTAGAGGAGATGTAAACTAGTATTGCATGTCGTATGATGGATTAAAATCCCGAGTTAATAGAAATTCTTTAGATATTCAGTGCTAATGACTCACAAATGACATCCATATCGAATGCAAAATCGAGCTTCTTTGCACTATTTTATTTGTACACATTTTCTTAATGCGCCGATGCAAACAAACTTTAGTGTCGTTGTTTAAACTCGAAACATTACCAACCATTAAGTTGTTATCTGTGGAACTCCTAGGCTTTCTATACGATTTAATAACTATCGTGTGCACATCTTGCTAAAAGGGTGAACATCAAGAACAAGTATAGAAAGAAAAGGATTAGCAATAAGTAATAGATAGAGTCTGGTCTCAGTGAGGAGTTGGCTTATTTAAACCCGAGATGGGCGTAGCCCATCGAGTTGTTTAAATAACCAACGAGCTGAGACAGACTCTATCTTTTTTGTAGCATGGTGTACTTAGTAACACTGTGACGTCATAGTCACCGTATTCCAATATCCGGTAGTTGTAGCACGGTATAGCCACGCCCCTTTAGTTACCCTAAATTAAACGATTTAATGCTCTGCATTTATCAAAGGAAATGTCACCGACCATGCTACAATCGTATTTGATATCCTAATGTTAAGACAGTGTATGCTGATAAGGCCAAATAAACAACACCTTTGTTTCCGCTAGCATATCCAAAGCAGATAGGGTAGGTCGGTAGGGAAAAACTTGTTTACAAAATATATTTATGTAGAGAGAAAAGGTTCTGATTTATACGGTGCTAGCTAGCTTTTGCTATAGAAATTGTTAGCGTAAGGGCTAAATGTAGGTTCGGTTGTGTCAGCGGAAGCATATGTATTTTTCATTTGGCCTTATAAAGCTGAACTAGAATAATTACATCGCTTGTCTTTTAGCTATGTTGTTTTAGTACATTTATATCTTTAATATGACACGTGTTCTTTGAATATTACACTGTTTACCTTCTATTGCAAGCAGTTCAATACGTAACACTAACCTCTGTGGCTCACATATAGTAGATCAAACACATTTATCCATTTTTTTCAAACTGGCATTTATAACAGAAATATAGGACTTGCGCTTGACATGATAAACTATAAATAAACAAGAAACATTAAAACCCACAGTTACAGCTAAATTCTAAACTAAAACGACTTTGAGCATTGAAATATCACAAAGTGCCATCAACGAAAACACATCATGTAAATTGAAACACATTGAACTGATGATAACAGCGCTGAAGTATCTTAAATATTTCAGACTGCAATGCAATTAAGCAACTATCTATGCTTTCGTGGTTTCCATGGTTATAAGTAAACACATAAAATAAGATAGTATAATTATGTCGCCACTAAATACAAAATGTCAGAGGTTTAAAGAACCACGTACACCTTTAATGAGATATTACCATAATATCAGATATGAAGTATCTATGAGATAAGTTAACAGTACATATCCACGTGTCGTCAACAACTGGTGGCCAGACTCATTAACATGGCACTCACAGTTAGTGCATTAA
>JAWPHD010015164.1:0-56842 GCA_037043455.1 Cyrtodaria siliqua | reverse complement strand
TGGTGACAATAAGAGGGGCTAGAGTGAAGATCATATAGTGATAAAGTAGAGTCGGTGTCTATGGGAGGGATGTGTGCAGATCATATAGTGAAAAGGTGGAGTAGTGGCAATGGGAGGAGGTCTGAGTGCATATCATATGTTAAAAAGGTGGTGTCATGGCTATGGGAAGGGTTCTGCCGTGCAGATTTATATGAGTGATAAGATGAAGTCATGGCTATGGGAGGGGCATGAGTGCAGATCATATGGTGGATAAGGTGAATTCTTGACTAATGTGAGGGGTCTGAGTGCAGATCATAGTGTGATTAAAGGGGAGTGGTTGTGAATGAGAGAGTGTGATTGCAGATCTTATTGCTGTGATAAAGAGGAGTGGTAAGAAATAGTGGAGCATTGAATTCAGATCATATTGTGATGAGGTAAAGTAGGGGGAATGAGCAGAGTATGGGTGCATATTATTTAAAAATAAAAGGAGAGGTGTTCTGCTGTGGGAAGGGTATGAATGCAAATCATATGTTGTAAAGTGGTAGGAATAAGAGGCATCTGTGTGGGGCAGATCATATAGTGAAAAGATGTTAGAATGCTAGAAATCGGAGTGCAGATGATATGGTAATACAAGGTAGTGTGAGGGATGTGATGAATGCAAAATCATATGGTGATAATGTGAAGTGGTGGGCTATGGAAGTGGTCTGAGTGCATAATACATGTTTTAGAGGGAAGTTGTCAGAAATGGAGGGGTCTGATTGGCAGATAATATGGTGATAAAAGTCTAGTGGTTGTGAATGACAGGGGTGTGAGTGTTGCTCATATTGCTGATAAACGGGTGTTGTGTGAATGTGAAGCGTTGTGAGTGCCGATCGTATGGTGGTAAAGGAGAGTTGTGTGAATGAGAGGGGAGCAAGTGCAGATCATAAGGTGATAAAGGGGAGTTGTTGTTAATGAGTGGGGAGCAAGTGCAGATCATATGATGGTAAAGGAGAGTTGTGTGAATGAGAGGGAGCAAGTGCAGATAATAATGTGATAAAGAGGAGTGGTGGGAATTGTGAGAGGTGTGAGTTCAGATCATACGGTGATAAAGGGGAGTGGTGTGAATGTGACGGGTGTAAGTGCAGATAATATGGGGATAAGGTAGAGTAATGGTGACGGGAGGAGTCTGAGTGCAGATCCTATGGTGATAAAGGGGAAGTGTGATGTGAATGAGAGGGATGAGAGTTCAGATCATATGGTGGTAAAAGGTGAAGTGAGATGTGAATGAGAGGGATGAGAGTTCAGATCATATGGTGGTAAAGGTGTAGAGGTGTGTGAATGATGTGAATGAGAGGGATGAGAGTGCAGATCATATGGTGATAAAGGGTTGAGAGTGTTGAATGAGAGGATGTGATTGCAGATCATATGGTGATAAAGGGGGAGTAGGATGTGAGGACTGAGAGGATGAGAGTGCAGATCATATGGTGGTAAAGGGTAGAGGTGTGAATGAGAGGGATGTGATTGCAGATCATATGGTGATAAAGGGGGAGTGATGTGAAATGAGAGGGATGAGAGTGCAGATCATATGGTGGGTAAAGGGTAGAGGTCGTGAATGAGAGGGATGTGATTGCAGATCATATGGTGATAAAGGGGAGTGATGTGAATGAGAGGGATGAGAGTGCAGATCATACGATGGTAAAGTGGAGTGATGTGAATGAGATCATATGAGAGTTCAGATCATATGGTGATAAAGGGGAGTGGTGTGTGAATGAGAGTTCAGATCATATGGTGGTAAAGGGGATTGATGTGAATGAGAGGGATGTGAGGCAGATCATATGGTGGTAAAGGGAATTGATGAGAATGAGAGGGATGAAAGTTCATGATCATATGGTGGTAAAGGGAATGGTGTGAATGAGAGTTCAGATCATATGATGATAAAGGGGAGTGGTGTGAATAAGATACATATGAGTAGTTCAGATCATATGGTGGTAAAGGGGAGTGGTGTGAATGAGATGGATGAGAGTGCAGATCATATGGTGGTAAAGGGGAGTGGTGTGAATGAGATCATATGAGAGTTCAGATCATATGGTGGTAAAGGGGAGTGGTGTGAATGAGATGGATGAGAGTGCAGATCATATGGTGGTAAAGGGGAGTGGTGTGAATGAGATCATATGAGAGTTGCAGATCATAGTGGGTGGAAAAGGGTAGAGGTGTGAATGATGTGAATGAGAGGGATGACAGTGCAGATCATATGGTGATAAAGGGGATTGATGTGAATGAGAGTGATGAGAGTGCATATCATATGGTGATAAAGGGGAGTGGTGTGAATGAGATCATAGAGTTCAGATCATATGGTGATAAAGGGGAGTGATGTGAATGAGAGGAATGAGAGTGCAGATCATAATGGTGATAAAGGGGAGTGGTGTGAATGAGATCATAGAGTTCAGATCATATGGTGATAAAGGGGAGTGATGTGAATGAGAGGGATGAGAGTTCAGATCATATGGTGATAAAGGGGAGTGACTGTGAATGATAGGGATGAGAGAGTGCAGATCATATGGTGATAAAGGGGAGTGTGTGAATGAGGGGGATGAGAGTTCAGATCATATGGTGGTAAAGGGGAGTGATGTGAATGATAGGGATGAGAGTGCAGATCATATGGTGATAAAGGGGAGTGGTGTGAATGAGGGGGATGAGAGTTCAGATCATATGGTGGTAAAGGGGAGTGATGTGAATGATAGGGATGAGAGTGCAGATCATATGGTGGTAAAGGGGAGTGGTGTGAATGAGATCATAGAGTTCAGATCATATGGTGATAAAGGGGAGTGATGTGAATGAGAGGAATGAGAGTGCAGATCATATGGTGATAAAGGGGAGTGGTGTGAATGAGATCATAGAGTTCAGATCATATGGTGATAAAGGGGAGTGATGTGAATGAGAGGGATGAGAGTTCAGATCATATGGTGGTAAAGGGGAGTGGTGTGAATGAGAAGGATGAGAGTGTAGATCAAATGGTGATAAAGGTGAGTGATATGCATGAGAGAGATGTGAGTGCAGATCATATGGTGATAAAGGGGAGTGGTGTGAATGAGAGGGATGTGAGTGCAGGCCATATTGTGGTAAAGGGGAGTGGTGTGAATGAGAGGGATGAGAGTTCTGATCATATGGTGGTAAAGGGGAGTGATGTGAATGAGAGTTCAGATCACATGGTGGTAAAGGGTAGTGGTGTGAATGAGAGGGATGAGAGTGCAGATCATATGGTGGTAAAGGGAAGTGATGTGAATGTGAGAGGGGTGAGAGTGCAGATCATATGGTTGTAAAGGGGAGTGGTGTGAATGAGAGGGATGAAAGTGCAGATCATATGGTGGTAAAGGGGAGTGGTGTGAGTTAGAGGGATGAGAGTTCTGATCATATGGTGGTAAAGGGGTGTGGTGTGAATGAGAGGGATGAAAGTGCAGATCATATGGTGGTAAAGGGGAGTGATGAGAATGAGAGGGATGAGAGTTCTGATCATATGGTGGTAAAGGGGTGTGGTGTGAATGAGAGGGATGAGAGTGCAGATCATATGGTGGTAAAGGGGTGTGGTGTGAATGAGAGGGATGAGAGTGTAGATCATATGGTGATAAAGGGGAGTGGTGTGAATGTGAGTTCAGATCATATGGTGATAAAGGGGAGTGATGTGAATGAGAGGGATGTGAGTGCAGATCATATGGTGATACAAGGGAGTGGTGTAAATGAGAGGGGCGTGAGTGCAGATCATATGGTGATACAAGGGAGTGGTGTGAATGAGAGGGGTGTGAGTGCAGATCATATGGTGATAAAGGGGAGTGGTGTGAATGAGAGGAGTGAGAGTTCAGATCATATGGTGGTAAAGGGGAGTGATGTGGATGAGAGGGATGTGAGTTCTGATCATATGGTGGTAAAGGGGAGTGATGTGAATGAGAGTTCAGATCACATGGTGGTAAAGGGGAGTGGTGTGAATGTGAAAGGGGTGAGAGTGCAGATCATATGGTGGTAAAGGGGAGTGGTGTGAATGTGAAAGGGGTGAGAGTGCAGATCATATGGTGGTAAAGGGGAGTGGTGTGAATGAGAGGGATGAGAGTGCAGATCATATGGTGGTAAAGGGGAGTGGTGTGAATGAGAGGGATGAGAGTGCAGATCATATGGTGGTAAAGGGAAGTGATGTGAATGTGAAAGGGGTGAGAGTGCAGATCATATGGTGGTAAAGGGGAGTGGTGTGAATGAGAGGGATGAGAGTGCAGATCATATGGTGGTAAAGGGGAGTGGTGTGAATGAGAGGGATGAGAGTGTAGATCATATGGTGATAAAGGGGAGTGGTGTGAATGAGAGGTATGTGAGTGCAGATCATATGGTGATACAAGGGAGTGGTGTGAATGAGAGGGGCATGAGTGCAGATCATATGGTGATACAAGGGAGTGGTGTGAATGAAAGGGGTGTGAGTGCAGATCATATGGTGATAAAGGGGAGTGGTGTGAATGAGAGGAGTGAGAGTTCAGATCATATCATAAAATGAAGGAGTAGGGGGATAAGATGAGTGTGTTTAAAAAAACACTGTTCATACCATTTGGAAATAAAGGGTGGGGAGTGGTGCTGGTGGGAAGAGAATACTGCAGATCATGTTGATAAAGTGGTAATAATAAGAGGGATCATTGTGCAATTCGTATGGTGATAAGATGTGAAAATTATAGAAATCCGAGCCCAGATGATATGGTGATAAGGACAACTGGAGGGAATGAGAGACATCTGAGAGCAGATCGTATGGGGATAATATGGAGAGGTGGCTAGGGAAAGGGGTCTGAGTGTCGAATGTTGCTCGGTCTCTGTACCACACCAAACAGAAGGAATTGCCTCGGTTTCCGATCCGTAATTTCTTGGTTACGGAAATTGACGAAGCAATTCTAATTGCACACTGAGCTGAACGGAAATATTCAATTGATGATTCGACCTTCATTTGCATATTTATTACACTGGTGTATTATGATATGTATGTCCTGATTTTTTAAACACCTACACTGCAACGTGACATTTGACATACTTCGGTGCCTCAGGGCTATATATATATATCTGAATACTGCATTAATAAATTGTAAACCGAACTTGATATGTGTATTTGTTTACAGATGATGAAGCTATATTAATACACCAGGAATGAATAACAGGCATGTAGAGTTGAATACAAGATATTGTAGCCTCCATGATGATCACGTATTTTTAATATAATAGATCTAATGATGAAAGAATAACAGACATGTAGGGTAAATACAAGATATTATTATATAACCTATAAATAGACGCGTTTTCATTGGCTAAAAAGTAATTTTTTAGAAAAAATATCTAGCGATATTGACCTGTTTTTTTCTGATATTGACCAGTTTTCTGATATTGACCAGTTTTCAGTTTTTTTCTGATATTGACCTGTTTTCAACAATATGATAAATTGAGGGTTATATAATAAAACAGTTATGGACTTTTCAGCTGTTATACATGATGTTGATATGTACCAAAAAATCATTATTGACCTCGGCTATCGCCTCGGTCAATAATGATTTTTTTGGTGCATATCACATCATGTATAACAGCTGAAAAGTCCATAATTGTATAGTGTAGCCTCCATGATGAGCACGTATTTTTAATATAATAGATCTAATGATGAATGAATAACAGACATGTAGGGTAAATACAAGATAGTGTAGCCTCCATGACAATCAAATATCCTTATAGTATTCAATAATGAAAGAATAACAGACATGTAGGGTGAATACAGGACAGTGTAGCCTCCATGATGTTCATTTATCCTTATAGTATTTAATAATGAAAGAATAACAAACATGTAGGGTGAATACAGGACAGTGAAGCCTCCATGATGATGAAATATCCTTATAGTATTCAATAATGAAAGAATAACAAACATATAGGGCTGAAAACATCATTACCGGCCATTATGGCCACCATAAACATCCAACGAACACTGGAGAATCCACGTTATAGGAACTGGGTTAAGGCCGGCCTATCTCTTAAGGTGACAAGGGATGGCATCCAGTGTTTCGTTGATAATCAAGTCCAGATCATCCACCAACAAATTCTGGCTAATATCTGTCGAATAAAAGGTTTGGCAGTAGGTACTGTATGTAACACGTGCACAACACAAAACGTTCTCCCATGTCCAACTAAGGGAATATGCTCAGTCAGAAGGGGAGTGTGCAACTACCACGATAACAGTAATCTGCTAAAGAAACACAGACCATGTCATCCTAATGGTATATGCAATGACATATACGACCAAATAAAGAAAAGTCACAGATTCAGCGGCCCTTCCTGGCACAACACCGACGCCCAATATTGGTGCAGCAACAGTTGGGAGGTAGCAAAATGTTTTTTGCCACGGGATGGTTATGTGAACGTGACTTCAGCAGCTGAAACTGACTTAACAGGACTACTCAGTGTGGTGATAAATCTCAAGGAGTTCCAGAACACTGTAGCAGACAACCTGGCACAGCCAAATAACATATTCTGTCAGGTATATTATACATATGTTACATTTCTGTCAGGTATATTATACATGTTACATTTCTGTCAGGTATATTATACATATGTTACATTTCTGTCAGGTATATTATACATATGTTACATTTCTGTCAGGCATATTACACATGTTATATTTCTGTCACATTTCTGTCAGGCATATTACACATATGTTACATTTCTGTCAGGTATATTATATGTATGTTACATATTCTGTCAGGTATATTATACATATGTTACATTTCTGTCAGGCATATTACACATGTTATATTTCTGTCAGGTAATATATATTATACATATGTTATATATTCTGTCAGGCATATTATAGTACCATATGTTACATTTCTGTCAGGTATATTGTACATACATTACATTCAAGCAGGGACCTCATACAGGGGACTTGAGATGAGTGCAGTTCTACGAATAATCTAAAGCATTCATTTTAATAACTCATTTATTATTTAAACTAGAACTGTCGCCGAGGCGGACAAATACCCCCTGCTGGCAACTTGTTTAGGGGTGGGAAAACATACAAGACATTGTTCCTATAAGATTCGATATAGATATAGAGAAAAAGCCGGAACAAAAATTTTCTATTTGACTACCAAGTATAAAATGCATTAAAAAATACAAAGGGCCATAACTGAGTGGACCATTATTGAATCGGTATGTCACGACAATATGCGCATCTGCACTCAATATTGATACTTTGTAGCAAGTTTCACGAAATTATAACATGGGGTTTTAGAGAAAAAGCCTGAACAAGAATTTTCTAGTTGACTACCAAGTATGAAATGCATCAAAATACAAAGCACCCTAACTCAGTGGAAAATTATTGAAACAGAACGTCATGATAGTATGCACATCTCCACTTGATATTGATACTTCCTAGCAAGTTTTAATAAACTCTAACAAGGAGTTTTAGAGAAATAGCCCAGACAAGTATTTTGTATTATATATATATATATATATATATATATATTAGAAATACAAGGGGCCACAACTCAGTGGAAAATTATCGAACAGGAACGATATGATAATATGCGCATGTCCACTCCATATTGATACTTCCTAGCAAGTTTCACGAAATTCTAAGATGGAGTTATTGAGAAATAGCCCGGACAAGGATTTCGTATGATAATATACGCATGTCCACTCGATATTGATACTTCCTAGCAAGTTTCGCGAAATTCTAAGATGGAGTTATTGAGAAATAATCCGGACAAGACTTGCATCTACGGACAGATTAGAACTACAAAGGGCCATAACTTAGTCTAAAATTATTGAACCTGAACGTCATGATAATATGCGCATGTCCACTCGATATTGATACTTCCTAGCAAGTTTCATGAAATTCTAAGATGGAGTTATTGAGAAATAGTCCGGACAAGAATTATATTTGAACTACAAAGGGCCATAACTCTGTGGAAGATAACAGTATATGCATGTCCACTCGATATTGATACTTTCTAGCATGTTTCGCGAAATTCTAAGAAGGAGTTATTGAGAAATAGCCCGGACAAGAATTGCGTCTACGGACAGACGGACGTACCCAAAATCAGGCTTTGTGTACTGAAAACTTGTGTGTCTGGTTTTGTGTGTACGTTCTTTTTTCTACATCATGTTTTTACCATTTGGACACATTGTAGACACACAAGCTCCTTTCCCCTTGTGTGACTGCAATTTTTTATTGCTTTAAATGAATATAAATAGACTATTTCGTGCGCCTAGAGACATACTTTCTTGTGTGTCAGTCACACAAGAAAAAAAAGTCACACAAGTATACTTTATACACAAAAAAAGACATACAAGAGGTTCCTGTAAACTCGGACGGACAGACAGATGGATAGACGAACAGGGTGATTCCAGTATTCTACCCATCCGCTTCTCACTTTGCGCGGGGTATAACAAAACAAATTTCAAAATAATTGATTAAAAAAACAAATTCCAGAAAAAATAAGTGCTGAAGGTTTTGCATTGCCGAAATGGATCTACAACATACTGGTGCTGGGAAAGTGGCATAATTGTATTGCCCCATTTTAGTTGTTTTACCTCATATAATGGAACCTCCAATTGAGGGCAATACAAATCACCTGATCATCCAAAAAAAATCTCCCCCACCACCCCCCATTTTTTCTGAAATAAATATAAAAAAATGACTGAGTTCCCAACTGCGGCCATATCAAACATCAACATCATTACAAAATATTTCTTCTTTGTGTAACAGGTCAGAAACCTTAGGAACCAGATCATGCACACTTCCACGTTTGAGCTGTTGGTGCCTGAGTTAGATGGTTACATAGATACAATGATCCAACTTTTGAATGATGCAAGATACCTGGCCACGGATGTAAATGCCCAGAATGCGATCACCAAGTTAAACCAGGTAAAGTTTTAGTGGTTAGAATAGTTTACAGCATTTACAAAACAAGAGGCACAAGAGGGCCTGTATCGCTCTACTGACTATACACCTGTAAACTGTGGGCTAAATTTAAGAGGGATTGAAGCCATTCTAGTTTCTGTTCTTTTATTATGTGACGCAATAGACAGTTAATGATCTATTGAAACCTGAAACAATGAAACGAATATCTAATACCGGAATATATAAAACACAATTTCCGTTACCGGTTCATTATTTCAGTAATTCATACAATACAACAATTCAATAATTCAACTATATTCAATTATGATAAAACAATGCTTACCAGCACTCGACAACGGCTTGAAAGAATATTATAACTATATGTTCAGAGGTAGAACAATTCTAATATCTTATTAATATACTGAGTTCAGTCACACGACTTCTCTCGGATACCGCATGTAGGAGAATGTCGAACAGCTTGGCGGAATAAGGCGGGGTTAGAGGTTGTTATGTGGGATTATGGGTAAAATGTTACACGTGCAGTGAATACATCTCAAACCTCAAACTGTCACACCCTAATACTATCATAACTAGTTTTGCTGGTCTAATACCCGTGCCTACATACTCACTATATTTACATGACGTCACAGGACATTCACAGTACAGAACAAGGTACAACACAAACGTATATTGGACAACGTACATTGGACGAGCCTGTAACATTTCCAAACAAACGACCTTAAAGGGACATCAACTAATTGGATATTAATAATGTCCAAAACCTGTGGAGAAACTTATTAGAAGTAATAATAGTATATGTATATAGCTAGCACTTAAATATTGGAAATAAAGCATATGTTACACACGTTTGGTGAAAATCAAATGAAAAACAAAGCTTCCATGTTCTAAGTAAGAGGGCCAAAGTGGCCCTGAATCATTCACCTGACAATCATCCAAAAGATGAAACACTGTCAAAAAAAGCTTATAACTTCATAAAAGAATGAGATCACGCAGTAAGTGTATATAGTTATGATTACAGGGTAGGGATCTCAATGCTTTCCAAGTTATGATCCATGCAGGCGGGGACTATGTCCAAAGTGGTGGGGATGGTTCCTGGTGACAATGTAGGTTGGATGGTTGAATCCTTCTGCTCATGCTAGTAGGTCTATGTAAGGTTTCCAAATTATGACCCATGGGTTATGTTTTCAGGGGTGGGGATAGGCATCAGTGCCAATGCTGGTTGGATGGTTCTATCAGTCTGTTTATGCCCATTAAGTGTGTATATGGTTATAGTGTGGGGATCTCAGTGGATTTCAAGTTATGACCAAGGGGCTATTTTCCCAAGGGTGGTGATGGACTCAGGGGACAATGCTGGTAGGATGATTGTATCCATCTGATAATGCCTAGCAAGTGTATATATGTTTTTTGGGTGGGGATCTCAACAGTTTCCAACTTGAAGTTATGTCCCGTTGGGTTATGTCCCAAGGTGAGGATAGACACAAAGGCCAACATAGGTTGGATGATTGTATCCATCTGTTCATGCCCACTAAGTGTACTAGAGAGTTTTTTTTAGAAAAACAGATGTCTCCCCCCACTGCACAACCTAGTTAAAATAATTTTGATAGTGAATAAGGCGCAACCTTGTTAAGATATATTTGGAAGTAGATATGGAACATTTTTGGATAACAAAAACACACAAGGGATATGCATGACTAGACAACATATCGATGCTTTCTAGCAAGTTTCAATAAAATCCAATAATCAGTTTAGGAGGAGCAGCAAATTTAAACTTAAAAAATGTCAAAGGGCCATAACTCCATCAAAAATCGGAACACAAACGCGATATGCACAACTTGGCATCATACCGATGCTCCCTGCCAACTTTTGTCTTGATTTGTATGATCTTTTTACGTCATTTTCAACACATGTAAGGTTATATATGACGGTCGTTTTTTTTGTGGCGGATATATTTTCTGAGTAGAACCAGTACTGTACACCTCTCGCCATCCGTAAGAATCAACACTTCCTCACTTACAAGTCGAGCTCCCAGCGGGATTCGAACCCGCAGCGGTGAGATGCGACGGTTTACAACGCGACGTCATTAACCAAAATCAAACAAGCAGTTTAACAGCCGTAGTGGCGACAACAAATCAAAAGTGAAATTTCAAAGGGCCATATCTCCAACAAAAATCATTTCTGTCAAAATCCAACAAGCAGTTTAAGAGCCGTAGTGGCGACAACAAATCAAAAGTGAAAATTTCAAAGGGCCATAACTCCAACAAAAATCATCGAACCACAACACTAACAAGATATGCAGAACTAGACATTATAATAATGCTTCCTGTTAAGTTTCGTCGAAATCCAACAAGTGGTTCAGGAAGAGTAGCGGCGACAACAAATTTAAAGTAACTCTAAACCGGAAACTCACCAACCGAAACACAAATGCAACATGCATAACTAGACATTATACCGTTGCTTCCTGTAAATTTTCTATGAAATCCAAAAAGCAGTTTAAAAGAAGTAGCGGAGACAACAAATTTAAAGTGAAAAAGTCTAAGGGCCGTCAAAAATCATCGCACCGGAAAACAAATGCGATATGCACAACTAGATGTTATACTGATGCTTCCTGTAAATTGTTGGCGAAATCCAACAAGCTGTTAAGGAGGAGTAGCGGCGACAACAAATTTAAAGTGAAAACGTCAAAAGGCCATAACTCCGTCAAAAATCATCGAACCACAACACAAACGCGATATGCACAACTAGACATTATACTGATGCTTCCTGTAAATTTTCGGCGAAATCCAACAAGCAGTTAAGGAGGAGTAGCGGCGACAACACATTTAAAGTGAAACAAAGGGCCATAACTCCTTTAAAAATCATCGAACCAGAATGCAAACGTGACATGCACAACTAGATATTATACCAATGCTTCCTGTTCATTTCTGCGAAATCCAATAAGCGGTTTCGGAGGAGTAGCAGCGACATTTAAAGGGAAAACGTCAAAGGGCCATAACCCCATCAAAAAGCATCGAACCTGAACGCAAACACTTTATGCACAACAAGCCATTATACCAATGCTTCCTGTAAATTTTCGACGAATACCAGCCAGCTGTTTAGGAGGAGTAGCGGCGACAACAAATTTAAAGTGAAAATGTCAAAGGGCCATAACTCCGTCAAAAAAATCAAACCGGAACACAAATACGATATGCATAACTAGGCATTATACCGATGCTTCCTGTAAATTTTCTATGATCACACAGTTTAAAAGGAGTAGCGGAGACAACAAATTTAAAGTGAAAAAGTCAAAGGGCCAGTACTCCGTCAAAATCATCGAACCGGAACAGATTTGCATGATTAGATGTTATATACTGATGCTTCCTGTAAATTGTTGGCGAAATCCAGCAAGCGGTTTAGGAGTAGCGGCGACAACAAATGTAAAGTGAAAACGTCAAAGGGCAATAACTCCGACAAAAATCATCGAACCGCAACACAAACATGAAATCCACCAAGCAGTTTAGGAGGAGTAGGGACGACAACATTTGTGACAGACTGACACAGCAAAAACAATATGTCTCCTCCACTTCGTTCCTTTGGTTCCCAAGTTATGACCCAGGGGCTATGTTCCTAGGGGTGGGGACGGACCCCGGGGTCAGTTCTGCTTTGAGGGCTGTATCCGTCTGTTTATGCTTAGTAAGTGGTGGTTTCAGAGAAGAACATCTTTTAAGTTATTTCAGTATATAAGTCTATTTACAAACCTGTATAAGGCCCGCTTTATTTCGAATTCTAGTGCCTACACCACCACAAACATCTCCAAACTTTTAACTTCTTGTGTTACTGCCGTTAAAGATCACCTTAAACAATATTGTGCTAGCTTATGAAAACTCTGGGATTAATTTGTTTTGGTCTATTAAAAATTCAGAAGACGTTCTTGATAAAATTTGCAATAAACGTCAAGTTTCATCTATAAGCACTTATGACTTCTCTACACTATATACAACTTTACCACATCACCTTATCAAAGACAAACTTATTGCTCTTACTCAAAAAACATTCGCTAGGGACTATGTGGACTTGCCAAGAAGTTTGTGAAGCACTCATCTTCCTATTAGAGAATATTTTCGTCAGGTATGGAACGACCGTTTATAGACAAATTATTGGTATCCCTATGTGTATGAACTGTGCACCCGTTCTTGTCGCAGATTTGTTTTTATATTGCTATGAAAGCGATTTTATCTTAAGTCTTTCACCAGATATCACCAGATATCTTTCACCAGATATTCAGGCATATGTTATTGAAGTCTTTAATGACACCTCTTTGTATCTGGATGACATATTCAACATTGACAACCCTTTCTGTTCTAATATGGTAATTTAAGAACTCTTCTACGACAAGGACTATCACAACCTGACTTCTATGGTGACGTGATTTACAAACTTCGTAAGATTCTTGGTCATGATCACTTTCATACTATCTTTGTTAAACTTATTAAAAGCTTTATTAAAAGAGGTTATGACTATCATTTTGCAACGCACTACATGCTTACAGTTCGCCACTATGCTGTCCTCTTTAATTGTACGATGACCGGACAGGCTGTGGACTCTATGATTACGACTACCCAAAGCCCAAAAGGATGGTAACGTTTGATGTTAGTCTACAATCTTGTCTTGTCGTGCCCTCAATGGTTTGTTCTCTTGTTGCTCTTGTTGCCCTGGGAAGGGTTTAATCTAATGTTGGTAGAACTTGTTACCCAACCCATTTGTCATTATAATATGTCTACTCGTATATATGTTTATATTTGCTCTGTTTGTAAAATATTGGCAATAAAATATGTTTAAATCAGTTGCTCTGGCTTCTGCCAAGTCATTGAGTACCTTCTTTGTGGCTTTCTAGGCTATTTTGTTTTTGTATTTATATATACACGAGCACCTTTGTGTTTTACTTATATTGCCTATTAATGCTGCCTTGTTGGTTAGAGAATAGTTCATTTTTGTTTTACACTGTCCCATTTTATTGGGATGACAGTAAAGTAAGTGTGAGGTTTGATGCACCCTAGCACCTGGTTTAAACCCCCAGCGGCCTTTTTTGAAAGCTCCATGCTGTGTGGTTTTGCAGAAGAAGATTGTTAAAGTTTTTCCCTGTATAAGTCAAATGTGCACAATCTCTATTTACAAAATTTAGACCCATGGGGTACAGCCATTTCTGACCCTGCAGACTTTATTTTAACAAAATTGATAGTCTATGTATTGGCAATTATTAATAAAGAAAAAACTTTTAAAGGTTGTTCAGCGGTTCATGAGAAGAAGATTTTTTAAGGTTTCAGAATGTTATGGTAATGGCAGCCATTGACCTAATTTGAACAAATCTGAAAACCATTGACATAATCCATAATCCATGTGAAGTTAAGTCAAAATTGATAATTCGGATTCAGAGGAGATGTCGTTTACAAATGTTGACGGACGGACAGACAGATGAACGATGGACGAAACGTGACCACAATAGAGATAGATTGAATAAAGTTGGGTCATTGTTCTTAGTTTTGATCAGGTAAGCAAAATATTATACATGCATATACTTCATTCAGAACTAGCAACATGTCATCTGATCGCTTTGTTGAAGTTCTCCTACTTTCTGGGGTTCTATATACAATCTTGTGTTTAGCCATCTTGAATTCGGCAGGAAGTTGAATTTCATTTAGGACAACTAAACATCACACCCAATGTTTTTTCCTATATCTTCGTACTTTATTTTGTATTTTGCTCTGAAAAACATTGCATAATTTATATCTGTTTGACCTTTGTTATAATTTCATTGTACATGTACTAAGATTTTAAACTGCTTTTTTTTCAGATCAAGGCTGGTTCCCTAACAGTGACTGCTGAAGATGAAACAGTGATACGAGACGAAGCATTACGGGCCATTGACGAAAAGAAAACAGAAGTATTAGAAACCACTGACAAAAAGAAAACAGAAGTATTAGAAACCATTGACGAAAAGAAAACAGAAGTATTAGAAGCCATTGGCGAAAAGAAAACAGAAGTATTAGAAGCCATTGAAGAAAAAGCTGAACAAATTGATGTAAAGAAACGTAAAGTATTAGAAGAAACGGCTGAACAAATTGAGGTAAAGAAACGTAAAGTATTCGAAGACATTGAAGAAAAATCTGAACACATTGACGTAAAGAAAAAAGAAGCATTAGCAGCCATTGAAGAAAAGGCTAAACACATTGACGTGCAGAACAAAGAAGCTTTAGAAGTCATGCAAGAAAATGTTCAACGAACTGAGAATAAGAAAAAAAACATGGTAAAAGTTATGGAAGAACAAACAGCTCTTATTGTGATAAAAAAACAAGAGGTAACGGCACATATTGAGGAAAAAACTCAAGAGGGCATAGCAACTCTGCAACAACACATTGAAGTAAAGAAAGAAGAGATTACAAAACACGTTAAAGAAAAGAAACACGAAGCAATAGAGTCCGTAGAATCAATAAAGAGACAGAAAGCTGAGCAGGCATACATTGATGACAAAAAAGGTAAACATGAACTGTCTGTATCTTAAAACTGTGCAGGATAAGACAATAATATATGCTAACCACCATAACTCAAGTGAGCTATAGTAACCATCATTAATGTTTTTGCAAGTTATTCTTCAATATTTGCCTAAATTTCTTCATGGGATCGCTAGATCAACACCCCTATCTGATGCACACACCGGTGGAAGTTAGGTGATGGTCCCTTAACCCCAAATAGTTTGCCTATATTTATTGGCGTTACTAGAGACATTCAAATAAATAACAGTTAGCTGACTAAAAACAACAAATATAAATCGATATATATGCTTACCCTTTAAGAAGTTAAATTAACATGAGGGTTCCCACTCTTATTGGAAGGCCAAATTTAAGGACTTTTCAAGGACTTTCAAGGACCTTATCAGATTTGTAAGCACTTTCCAGGCCTTGAACATGTTAACTACCAATAATATACTAAACACAGGTGTGCCATTGCATTTGACCATGCACATATTGCAGTGCTTGGTGTCTTTAAAGAGGCATATAATATATAACTATAATTAAAACATATGAAATATGGACTCATTGCAAGGCTCAAAAACAGGTCTGACCTATGACCAGAACATGTCTGATTTTTGCAATCCTTATACCTATTCCTATATTCACATAAGTTTCGATTGTAGTGGCTTTTTGCACGGATTTTTTATTTAACTGAATTAAATGCCGATTTATTAAACACTAATAAATGTAACAGTCCCACAAATTTCACACTTTTAATGAAATGCACATACAATATCTAAAGACAATCAATCTGTTACGCAGGCATCAATATACCCTATTTTGAAGAAAACTCAGTTTGAAGTTTTAAATGAGCCTCTTTTTGTTTTTATGTTCTTGTATAACCATAACTAAATGTCTATAAGACTGACAAGTTTTCGAGCTGTTTACACAATTCACATTATGGGTTTCCGTAAATAATGCTAGACTTTTTATAAAAAACATATGCATCTCTAACATAAAGGTAAACATATGCATCTCTAACATAAAAGAAAACATATGCATCTCTAACATAAAGGGAAACATATACATCTCTAACATAAAGGTAAACATATGCATCCCTGACATAAAAGTAAACATATGCAGCTCTAACATAAAGGTAAACATATGCAGCTCTAACATAAAAACATATGCATCACTAACATAAAGGTAAACATATGCATCACTAACATAAAAGTAAACATATGCATCTCTAGCATAAAGGTAAACATATGCATCTCTAACATAAAGGTAAACATATGCATCACTAAAATAAAGGTAAACATATGCATCACTAAAATAAAGGTAAACATATGCATCTCTAACAGAAAAGAAAACATATGCATCACTAACATAAAGGTAAACATATGCATCACTAACATAAAGGTAAACATATGCATCTCTAACATAAAAGAAAACATATGCATCACTAAAATAAAGGTAAACATATGCATCACTAACATAAAGGTAAACATATGCATCTCTACCATAAGGGTAAACATATGCCTCTCTAACATAAGGGTAAACATATGCCTCTCTAACATAAGGGTTACATATCATCTCTAACATAAGAGTAAACATATGCATCACTAACATAAAGGTAAACATATGCATCTCTAACATAAGGGTAAACATATGTCTCTAACATAAGGGTTATATATCATCTCTAACATAAAGGTACATATGCATCTCTAACATAAAGATAACATATGCACCTCTAACATAAGGGTTAAATATCATCTCTAACGAAAAAGGTACATATGTATCTCTAACATGAGGTAACATATGCATCTCTAACATAAAGGTACATATGCATTTCTAACATAAAGGTAACATATGCATCACTAACATAATGGTAACATATGCATCACTAACATAATGGTAACATATGCATCACTAACATAATGGTAACATATGCATCACTAACATAATGGTAACATATGCATCACTAACATAATGGTAACATATGCATCTCTAACATAATGGAATATGCATCACTAACATAAAGGTACATATGCATCTCTAACATAAAGGTACATATGCACCTCTAACATAAAGGTACATATGCATCTCTAACATAAAGGTACATATGCACCTCTAACATAATGGTAACATATGCATCTATAACATAAAGGTACATATGTACCTCTAACATAAAGGTAACATATGCACCTCTAACATAAAGGTAACATATGCACCTCTAACATAAAGGTACATATTGTCTCTAACATAAAGGTACATATGTATCTCTAACATAAAGGTACATATGCATCTTTAACATAAAGGTACATATGCACCTCTAACATAAAGGTAACATATGCACCTCTAACATAAAGGTACATATGCACCTCTAACATAATGGTAACATATTCATCTATAACATAAAGGTACATATGCACCTCTAACATAAAGGTACATATGCACCTCTAACATAAAGGTAACATATGCACCTCTAACATAAAGGTACATGCATCTCTAACATAAAGGTAACATATCATCTCTAACATAAAGGTACATATGCATCTCTAACATAAAGGTAACATATCATCTCTAACATAAAGGTACATATGCATCTCTAACATAAAGGTAACATATCATCTCTAACATAAAGGTACATATGCATCTCTAACATAAAGTTACATATGCATCTCTAACATAAAGGTACATATGCACCTCTAACATAAAGTTACATATGCATCTCTAACATAAAGGTACATATGCACATCTAACATAAAGGTACATATGCATCTCTAACATAAGGGTTACACATGCACCTCTAACATAAAGGTATATATGCACCTCTAACATAAAGGTACATATGCATCTCTAACATAATGGTAACATATGCACCTCTAATATAATCAGAGGTTATTAACTGGGGTAGGTGTTCCTCTTTTTGATATTGGCCCGAGATAGCCATATGAAACCTGAGAGCTTTACCCCAAACGGCGGGCCAAAAATCCATATGAAGGGCCAAAAAAAACATGGCGGGCCGAAAATCCATATTAAATATACTGCGTTACATACATTTAGCATTAAATTGTAGATATATTTTTAATAATCGACCATGAACCAGTCATATCGTGCATCGGCACGTGCATCCAACGACAACTGCGACGGTTGAAAATGGCAGCCAGAATGCTCGCTACCCTCTGAGTACACGCAGGAGATCGTTAGTAGCCGAACAAAGATCAGGACGGACATTAAATAATGAAATTGTGAAAAACAAGAACGACTCGGTCTAAATCACCCTACAATATGACGTGAAAAAAAATGTGTGACTGGCTCGGAGATGTTGAAAGTTTGCCGATTGTGTGATAGATTTAACCTATTAAATTATACAGTACAAGTACATTTATATCAACTCCTTGTTTTTGATCGAAATGTCTTCAACAACCTATTATAATATATACTGTTTAGGGACCAGTTTCCGTCCAAGCCCAGTTTCCGTCATTCTCATTTAAAAACTGTTTTTACAATGCAAATTGCTAGCGCGATATTACTTATCGACAGACGTTAAGCACAGACGATTGGAAACAAGAAACAAACAAAAAGTAAAGAAGCGGTACAAAAACGAAAGTGGCCCCCGACCAGTATACTGCCGTTCGGGTCTCAATTACATTTTAAATAAAAGTCATACAGGAAACAATACTGTACTGTACTGTACTGTACTGTACTGTACTGTACTGTATTGGTACTGTACTGTACTGTACTGTACAGTATGTGAAATAAAAAATAATCTCCTACCTTTTTATCCTTAAATTATATTTGCGAAACCAAATGCCATTTGAAATTGTCTTTCTTCTACAAAATCTGACAAAGTCAATAACGTGGAATAAAACGTCACTGGCAAACACGACGTCACCATTATGATGATTTTGTTACAAAGATTACGTCAGAAACGTTTCTGTGTAATTTTAATTAAGTGGGGTGAATTGGTGTTTGGAAACAAGATACCGAATTGCCGATTTTAAATGGCACATCCTATTATATTAACGTCATACGTTTATTTTATTCTTGTAAATCAATGAATAAAAATGGATCTAAATAAAGAGTCATATTTAAAAAAAAATACACAAGTAGATAAAAGATATTTAAAATGACTTTGCGCAATTTAGATTTAATAATCTATCCAAAATAATAGTGTTTTGGTTACACATGTAATAAACAGGTCATTAACTGGGGAAGGTGTGCCTCTTTGTGACAATGGCCCTCGACAGCCATATGAGGCCCTCGAGCTAAAGCTCTCGGGCCTCATATGGCTATCTCGGGCAAATATCACAAAGAGGCACACCTCCCCCAGTTAATAACCCCTACTTATTACATGTGTAACCAAACCAATATTATTTTGGATAGATCTAAATGGCGCAAAGTAAAAATACTTTTTATCTAGACTCCGTGACTCTTTATTTAGATCCATTTTTATTCATTTATTTACAAGATTAACTTAACGTATGACGTTAATATAGACTACCTCAATCATAGGATGTGCCAGTTGAAATAACATTCTCCAAAGCCAATTTACCTTCAATTAAAATTACGCTGAAACGTTACAGTACAGTACTGACGTCATCTTTGTAAGAAAATCGTCATAAATGTGACATTGTTTTTCACAGTGACGTTTTCATTCCACAGTCTTGACTTTGTCAGTTTTTCTGTTGACGTTTCAAAAATGGCACTCGGTTTCGCAAATATAGTTCACTGATAAAAAGGTAGGAGATAAGAATATTTATTACTTCACGTACTTAGTACATTTATTGTTTCCTGGATGACTTTTATTTGAATAATTGAGACGTAATGTTATGTAGTATGGTCGTCTTTTCGTCGGTACACGGGTCAGCACTATCCTCGAATTTCTGTAGTATTTTCATATGAAATTGACTGTTTTCAATTCCAGTTATCGCATGACAGACTCAAAAAGAATGTTTGGCCCTTGGTCCATCTGTTTTCGTTATAGTCAGGAAAACAGTTCTACATGCATATTTAGTTCTTCAGATTGGATTTCCTCCAGCCTTAAAGATCTCCGAACCAGTCACACATTTTTTTCACGTTATATTTGATTTAGACTATCGTTTTTGTTTTTCATTATTCCACAATTTCATTAATGGCCGTCCTCATCTTTGTATCGTCCTCTAACCATCTCCTGTGTGCACTATGGTAATCTTGACAGGGTAGCGAGCATTCTGGCTGACATTTTCAACAGTCGCAGTTGTCGTTGTATGCACGTGCCAATGCAAGATATGACTGGTTTGTGGTAGATTATTTGAACAAATATCTATAATTTAATGCTAAATGTGTGTAACGCAGTCTAGATTTAATATGAATTTTCGGCCCGTCGTATGTTTTTTTTGGCCCGCTGTTTCAGGCGCTTGTCTAATATGACCGCATAGACAATGCCTGTATTACACGTAAAATAGGCCTAGTAACACATGTAATTAGGGTAACATATGCATCACTAACATAAAGGTAACATATGCATCTCTAACATAAGGGTAACATATGCATCTCTAACATAAGGGTTACACAATATGCATCTCTAACATAAGGGTAACATATGTATCTCTAACATAAGGGTTACACAATATGCATCTCTAACATAAGGGTTACATATGCATCTCCAACATAAATGTAACATATGCATCTATACAGTGTATTAGGCAGAAATTCAAGACCTGGGTGTGCAAATATGCAAACAGGGTGTGCAAAATAAGTTGCTAACACGCGCTACGTGCCAATTTGCGACAAGTGGGTTTCTCTGGGGTAATTTATTTTTACAGATAAAGGTGAGAAAAAATACAGTTTAGATCATATTTCTTCTATAAATGTATACAAAAGATAACAATATTGAGAAAGTAAGAGTTTGGAAGTGTTGTTGAGCAAAACAAAAACATATTATTTTTTTTACCCCACCCAATCCCCAAAATATTGGCCGCGATTTTTTAAAAACGGCCGTGCGAAAGACATATGCATCTCTAACATAAGGGTAACATATGCACCTCTAACATACTGGTTACACAATATCCATCTCTAACATAAGGGTAAACATATGCATCTCTAACATAAGGGTAACATATGCATCTCTTACATAAGGGTTACATATGTATCTCTAACATATGGATAACATATGCACCTCTAACATAAGGGATAGTGACTGGGATACATATGCATCTCTAACATAAGGTTAACATATGCACCTCAAACATAAGTGTAACATATGCATCTTTAACATAAGGGTTACATATGCATATATGACATAAGGGTAACATATGCATCTCTAATATTAGGGTTACATATGCATCTCTAACATAAGGGTTACTTATGCATTTCTAACATAAGGGTAACATATGCACCTCGAACATAAGTGTAACATATGCATCTCTAACTTAAGGGTAACATATGCATCTCTAACATAAGGGTTACACAATATGCATCTCTTACATAAGGGTTACTAAATATGCATCTTTAGCATAAGGGTAACATATGCATTTCTAACATAAGGGTAACATTTGCATCTCTAACATAATGGTTACACAATATGCATCTCTAACATAAGGGTAAACATATGCATCTCTAACATAAGGGTAACATATGCATCTCTAACATAAGGGTTACATATTCATCTCTAACATATGGATAACATATGCATCTCTAACATAAGGTTAACATATGCACCTCGAACATAAGTGTAACATATGCATCTCTAACATAAGGGTTACATATGCATCTATGACATAAGGGTAACATATGCATCTCTATCATTAGGGTTACATATGCATCTCTAACAGAAGGGTTACATATGCATCTCTAACATAAGGGTTAGACAGTATGCATCTCTAACATCTCTAACATAAGGGTTACACAGTATGCATTTCTAACATAAGGGTTACTAAATATGCATCTCTAACATAAGGGTAACATATGCATTTCTAACATAGAGGTAACATATGCATCTCTAACATAATGGTTACTCAATATGCATCTCTAACATAAGGGTTACATATGTATCTCTAACATAGGGATAACATATGCATCTCTAACATATGGATAACATTTCATCTCTAACATATGGATAACATATGCATCTCTAACATAAGGGTAACATATGCATCTCTAACATAAGGATAACATATCATCTCTAACGTATGGATAACATATGCATCTCGAATGTATGGATAACATATGCATCTCTCACGTATGGTATGGATAACATATGCATCTCTAACATATGGATAACATATGCATCTCTAATGTATTGATAACATGTGCATCTCTAATGTATGGTATGGATAACATATGCATCTCTAACGTATGGATAACATGTGCATCTCTAACATATGGTATTGATAACATATGCATCTCTAACATATGGATAACATATGCATCTCTAACATATCGATAACATATGCATCTCTAACATATGGATAACATGTGAATCTCTAACATATAGTATGGATAACATATACATATGCATCTCTAACGTATGGATAACATATCAGCTCTAATGTATGGATAACATGTGCATCTCTAACATATGGTATAGATAACATGTGCATCTCTAACGTATGGATAACATGTGCATGTCTAAAATATGGATAACATGTGCATCTCTAACGTATGGTATGAATAACATATGCATCTCTAATGTATGGTATGGATAACATATGCATCTCTAACGTATGGATAACATATGCATCTCTAACGTATAGATAACATGTATATCTCTAACATATGGTATGGATAACATGTGCATCTTTAATGTATGGATAACATGTGCATCTCTAAAATATGGATAACATGTGCATCTCTAACGTATGGATTACATATGCATGTCTAAAATATGGATAACATGTGCATCTCTAACGTATGGTATAAATAACATATGCATCTCTAACGTATGGTATGGATAACATATGCATCTCTAACGTATGGATAACATATGCATCTCTAACGTATAGATAACATGTGCATCTCTAACGTATGGATAACATATGCATCTCTAACGTATAGATAACATGTGCATCTCTAACATATGGTATGGATAACATGTGCATCTTTAATGTATGAATAACATTTGCATCTCTAAAATATGGATAACATATGCATCTCTAATGTATGGTATGGATAACATATGCATCTCTAACATATGGATAACATATGCATCTCTAACATATGGATAACATATGCATCTCTAACATATGGATAACATGTGCATCTCTAATGTATGGTAAGGATAACATAAGCATCTCTAACGTATGGATAACATATTATCTCTAACGTATGGATAACATGTGCATCTCTAACATATGGTATGGATAACATGTGCATCTCTAACGTATGGATAACATGTGCATGTCTAAAATATGGATAACATGTGCATCTCTAACGTATGGTATGAATAACAGGGTTGCCACTCTCATTCTTCAATAAATTTCCCTGACTTTTCCCTGACTAAATAAAATTTCCCCCGACTACAATTTTAGGTATTTTTTCTAATTTCTTGACAAAATACCTAAAATTAACGGCCTCCTCCACCCCTACAGCCATCCCATCCACCCACTTTATTTATTACATAATCTATTGAGCTTAATAACGACAATACTAAAGTTGACTTTCGCAAAAGTACAATGGTAACATGATAACATAAATAATATTATATACACCGAGATCTAAAAGTTTCTTTACACTCCCATCTTTTCCATTATTGACCATTACAATGGATGTATCTTTAGAATCACTTGAGTATGGAGATACTCGAGTATGGAGACAAACTTTGACACAATACTTCATGTGATCCTGCAAAATTATTTTTTTTACATAATAATACAGTAACAGAAGCTTGAATGGCTGGCCCAAAGAGCTGCATTACAAAAATGACCAATAAAATGACCAATAAAAGATAGAATTTTATTCTAAATCTAAATCTAAAATGTACACTTAATATTCTTCAGCAAAGTTTGACTGTCAATAAACTTTTAGATTTCAGTGTACCTAAAATGATATTGGGATCACAAAATGATCAACAAACATGTAATGTGAAGATACACAATCATTGAATAATGGTTAAAACTATGTATGTAATTTACACATAATTACATTAATTATAACTTCTTGTGTTTATTTTTGTCCTTCAACTCTTTCCTTTTGCGATGAGACTAAGAACCCTATTTTATGAAATAACTCAAGCTCTGCAGGCAAGGGGTGCAAAGTCCTTTCAGTCTTCTGATAAGATATTAAATATGAATTTCTGATAGAAAGTACTAGTACTAGAATGTACTAGTTGATGAAAAATTGTTATCCTTAAGAAACTAAAAGTTTAGTCTTAAAACATTAAATGTGTTCACTTATCTGAAGACTGCCATAGCCACTAAAACAAATTCTTCAACACAAAATCCTAATTTCCCTGACTTTTCCCTGACTTTTTTGATATTTCAAATTTCCTAGACTATTTTCTAAAATTCCCTGACAATTCCCTGACCTTGATAAAAAAACAAATTTCCCTGACTTTTCAAGTCGAGTGGCAACCCTGAATAACATATGCATCTCTAAAGTATGGTATGGATAACATATGCATCTCTAACGTATGGATAACATATGCATCTCTAACGTATAGATAACATGTGCATCTCTAACATATGGTATGGATAACATGTGCATCTCTAATGTATGGATAACATGTGCATCTCTAAAATATGGATAACATGTGCATCTCTAATGTATGGTATGGATAACATATGCATCTCTAACGTATGAATAACATATGCATCTCTAATGTATGGTATGGATATCATATGCATCTCTAATGTATGGATAACATATACATCTCTTACATATGGATAACATATGCATCTTTAACGTATGAATAACATATGCATCTCTAATGTATGGTATGGATATCATATGCATCTCTAACGTATGGATAACATATGCATCTCTAACATATGGATAACATATGCATCTCTAATGTATGGATAACATATGCATCTCTAACATATGTATAACATGTGCATCTCTAACATATGGATATCATGTGCATCTCTAACGTATGGTATGGATAACATAAGCATCTCTAACATATGGATAACATATGCATCTCTAATGTATGGATAACATATGCATCTCTAACGTATGGATAACATATGCATCTCTAACATATGGATAACATGTGCACCTCTAACATATGGATAACATATGCATCTCTAACGTATGGATAACATGTGCATCTCTAACGTATGAATAACATGTGCATCTCTAACGTATGGTATGGATAACATAAGCATCTCTAACATATGGATAACATATGCATCTCTAATGTATGGATAACATATGCATCTCTAACATATGTATAACATGTGGATCTCTAACGTATGGTATGGATAACATAAGCATCTCTAACATATGGATAACATATGCATCTCTAATGTATGGATAACATATGCATCTCTAATGTATGGATAACATGTGCATCTCTGACATATAGATAACATATGCATCTCTAAAGTATGGATAACTTGTGCATCTCTAACGGATGGATAGCATGTGCATCTCTAATGTATGGATAACATGTGCATCTTTAACGTATGGATAACATGTGCATCTCTAACATATCGATAACATATTCATCTCTAACGTATGGATATCATGTGTATCTCTAACGTATGGATAACATGTCATCTCTAACGTATGGATAACATGTGCATCTCTAACGCATGGATAACTTGTGCATATCTACCGTATGGATAACATGTGCATCTCTAACGTATGGATAACATATGCATCTCTAACGTATGGATAACATGTGCATCTCTAACGTATGGATACCATGTGCATCTCTAACGTATGGATAACATATGCATCTCTAATGTATGGTATGGATAACATGTGCATCTCTAACGTATGGATAACATGTGCATCTCTAATGTATGGATAACATATGCCCCTCTAACATGCATCTCTAGCATCAGGATAAACATTTATCATATAACTAACTTGCAGTTTGATAAAGCCATGATATATTTATCATATCACACTGGTGAAATAATTATGCAAATGAATGCCAAATCATTGTTCATTATTTTTGTTCAGCTCGAAGTGCATCGGAATTGTCTTTCCGTTACCGTTAAAAACACTGGATTACGGAAATCAATGAGGTAGTTCCTTTTTCGGTGTAATACGGGGAAGACCGAGTCAACATGCAACGTCATCATACAAATATACGATGTCTTCATATGACGATGTTATATATAGGCCACTACCCTTGTTTGGTGTAATACGGGGAAGACCGAGTCAACATACAACGTCATCATACAAATATACAATGTCATCATATTACGATGTTATATATAGGCCACTACCCTTGTTTGGTGTAAAACGGGGAAGACCGAGTCAACATACGTCATCTTACAAATATACAATGTCATCATATTACGATGTTATATATAGGCCACTACCCTTGTTTGGTGTAATACGGGGAAGACCGAGTCAACAAACAACGCCATCATACAAATATACGATGTCATCATATGACGATGTTCTATATAGGCCACTACAAGAATAATTATTGCTGATGAGTCATGTGATAAATAGAATCTCACATTCATGTCTATTTAACTCGTCAGATAAAACTAATATGATGCTCGGCAGAACCTCACATCATATAATTTATCCAACTCATTTAATAAATTCGGTAATAAACAGGCACTCATGTAAGATCCTTTATATGCATCTCTTATGTAAGGGTAAAAGTTGTGGAATGAAATACATCTTGTAGATGGACATGGTTGAGAATTGTTTTCCAATGGATATAGTTCAGTCATTTGGGCATGATGTAGACTAAGCAATTCCGAATTCCATAAACACTCAATTAAATCAGTATAATTATTAATTAAACAGCTTTATAAATGCTTTATGCTCCTGCACTGAAAAGCAGTCACAGTTTTTGAATACTAAGAATTTCTTTATTTTGGGATGCATGAGTTTAGTGTATGAGTTTCTTTCTATGGGCGAATGCATTAGCAAAGTTAAATGGACAAATTAGAATCTTGATTTATTTAACAAATAATTGATACAAAACAGTCATCAGAAGAGAAGCAGGTACTCTGAAGCAATTTGTTTTCTGACCTTTGACCCCACATTATGACTCGGACCTGACAATTATGACCTTGACTGTAACTTCTGAGTTGGTGTGTTAAATACCTTCTTGATAAGATATATAATTATACCAATCCTGACTTCATGATCTCAAACTTTCAAATATACACACCAGGTATGATTCTATTGTTTGGGGCACTTCTTTCAGCCAAAGGTTTTTCGGCAAATATTTCATTAATATACGACCAATCAATAAAAGCTATACCTATATATTTTTAATGGTTCAGTCAGACCCTGTTTGCAAATGGACGGATAGTCTACAGGCGTATGGAGAGACACCATTGTAATATTCGCCCTATCTCATAATGTTTATGAAATTTATTTTTATGAAATTTATGAAATTTATATTTGTTTAACCAGCTCTTCAGACAGAACTCATCCAGCTGTACAGGGCAAAATACATCAAGACATCTGTCTTTCCTCAAGCACCAGAAGAAGAAGATACTGACATTGATGACATCTATGTTGAACCGCCTATGAGAATAATAGACACACAACAGAAGGGAAAGAGAGGCAATTATCAAGAACTACAGAAGAAATCAAAGGGAGATAATCCTCCAGAGGTAAATATTAAATCTCTCAGAGGCCTGTTTTACAAGAATTCACATCAGTGTAAGAACATTTATGTCACAGGAGATGCTGGAGCAGGCAAAACAACACTATGTAAACGATTAATTTCTACTTGGTGCAGTGCACACTCCCTCCCGGGAATGTCAGACACGTTATTAGATGATGAAAAGACGATGATGAATTTCCATTTGCTATTCTATATTTCACTGAGACATGCGACATCAGACGGTGACGTAGAAAATATGATTAAAAAGCAGTTGTTGCTTATACCTTGCCACAAAAATGTATTGCCCGCCATCTTGGAGAAAGAGCCGGAAAAATGCCTAATCATTTTGGACGGCCTTGACGAATGGACCGCACCAAAAGACCATCATGAACATTTACCTTATGTCACAGACGGACTTCCAAGTAGAACGTTAGCAAATAAGTGTAGTATATTAACTACCACACGCCCCTGGAAACTGGAAGTTTTGAGACTGAGTACATCAGAGATTGACCAGCAGGTAGAACTGTTAGGGCTGCATGATGATGCTTCTGAGAAACTTATTGACTTAGTTGTTGCAAATTTAAACACCAGAGATGAACATATAAGGAATGGAAAAGACTTTAAAAAGGAGCTAAAGAACAAAAACCTGGGGCATTTAACAACTATACCCGTGATATTAAAGCAGCTTATATGTTTGTGGCATGAGGGGAAACCTCTCGGGGAATCCCAGTGCCTTCTATACACTGGGATGATTAATTTGCTGTTTGAAAGAGCAGAAAAACGCCTGATCAAAATACCAGAATTACATTCAATTGAAGAAAAAAATACAAAGTTTCAGACGTGCCTTCCTAAATGTTTTGATGATGCTACAGAATGTCAAAAATTCTGTTCACTGCTTTATTCTCTCAGTAAATTAGCATTTGAAACATTATTTAGTCCGAATACAGAGTCATCTCTTGTCTTTGAAAGTTCAAAAGCTGAGATATACGGATTGTCCAAAACTGAGATAGATGTTTGCCTAAATGTAGGCATACTATCACAGAGCAAAGTGAATAGTGGATACACAAGAAAGAAAAGCTTATCCTTTCTTCACAAAACATTTCAAGAATTTCTGGCTTCTGTGTTTGTATCAATGAGTTCTGATCAACCTGACATTGTTAAAACCATATGCAATATCTGTAACTCGGTAGGCAAAGTGTTGGAAATGTCAAAGATATTTGTGTTTATTAGTGGAATGAGTCCTGAGAATGTATACAATCTATCCGAACACATCTCGAAAGTAGCTTCCGATGTTACACAGAAGTACCGACAATCTATGAAAGACTTCATGTTATCAGATTATATAATTGTTATGATACATGATAACATGGTCCGTTGTGTTAAGGAGAGTTCAAACAATGGTTATCAGAATATTAAACTGGCGCTGGAGGACATTATAATAGATATGGAGACATCAGAGATGGATATTAAGCACTTGATTCACTTGATACATACCAACATTGGCAATATTAAGTCTGTGTATATAGACACTGATAATGATTTACCCAGTGAGCTCATTGAGCATCTTACCCAGGCTGCCTCACTTCAGAAACTACATATTTTAGATTCATGTTATGCAAGTGATCACTTATCCAGTCAGACAATGGTAAACAATATGGTAAACAATTCAAGGGATACATTAATTACCCTCCAAATATCAGGTCCTTTCCAAATATCTGAATTATTCGAGTCAGAACTTATTCTCATGCTGCACAAGTTAAGCAATCTGAGAAATCTGTCATTATCATATGTGACACCGAGCCATAGTAACCTTACAGCTATGGTGGCATATGTATCACAAGCAACACAATTACAGCGTATACTTATGAAATATATTGATTGTACAGATATGAGTGGTATGAGTATGAGAAGACTAATGGGTATCGATACTGATATACAGCACACACCATCATTAGATTTGTCACACCATCAACAACTGCAGTATCTGAAGTTAAGCGATTTACCTGATATAGAGATTGTCTCTGTGAATACGACAAACCTGCAGGAGTGTGCTACCAGTAATGACATGTTTCCATCCCTGTCAGAATACCTCATAATGGCACCAAACTTACATGTGATAAAAATAAATAACTATTTTGCTGGATCATGTCCTGAAGGAATTGACTCCTTGGTAAAACAATTACCAAATCTAGAACATATAAAGGACATTAACCTTGTAAACATAGACTTTGGTGAAAGGAAATTACAATTATCCCACAAGATGAAGAATCTTGAATCAGTAGTAATTATGTTGTGTACAATGACAAGTACAGCTGTAAGCAGCTTTGTTGACAGTATACCCGAAACACAGCACTCTGTGGATATTAAGGTAAACAGGTCAATCATATCTGCAGGAGAAGCTGACAAATGTGTGGAATATATCAAAACTTGCCCAAGGTTTGTAGTGACATGGGCACACGTAGAAACAAGGGCAGAGATAGGTCAGACAGGTACAATAAATGTGAATTTCGACACAGTGACAGATAGAGGTTGGAGTGAATAATGAGTATAGTACTCTTGATTCCACACAGTGACAGACTGAGGTTGGAGTGAATAATGAGTACAGTACTCTTGATTCCACACAGTGACAGACTGAGGTTGGAGTGAATAATGAGTATAGTACTCTTGATTCCACACAGTGACAGACTGAGGTTTGAATGTACAATGAGTACAGTCAGGGCCTTCCCCAGGAATCAAGAGTACTGTCAGTACTCTTGATTCCACACACTGACAGACTGAAGTTGGAGTGAATAATGAGAACAGTACTCTTGAGTCCTCACAGTGACAGACTGAGGTTGGAGTGAATAATGAGTACAGTACTCTTGATTCCACACGGTGACAGACTGAAGTTGGAGTGAATAATGAGTACAGTACTCTTGAGTCCTCACAGTGACAGACTGAGGTTGGAGTGAATAATGAGTACAGTAATCTTGATTCCACACAGTGACAGACTGAAGTTTGAGTGAATAATGAGTACAGTACTCTTGAGTCCTCACAGTGACAGACTGATGTTGGAGTGAATAATGGGTACAGTACTCTTGATTCCACACAGTGACAGACTGAAGTTGGAGTGAATAATGAGTACAGTACTCTTGAGTCCTCACAGTGACAGACTGAAGTTGGAGTGAATAATGAGTACAGTACTCTTGAGTCCTCACAGTGACAGACTGAGGTTGGAGTGAATAATGAGTACAGTACTCTTGATTCCACACAGTGACAGACTGAAGTTGGAGTGAATAATGAGTACAGTACTCTTGAGTCCTCACAGTGACAGACTGAGGTTGGAGTGAATAATGAGTACAGTACTCTTGATTCCACACAGTGACAGACTGAAGTTGGAGTGAATAATGAGTACAGTACTCTTGATTCCACACAGTGACAGGCTAAGGTTGGAGTAAATAATGAGTACAGTACTCTTGATTCCACACAGTGACAGACTGAGGCTGGAGTGAATAATGAGTACAGTACTCTTGATTCCACACAGTGACAGACTTAGGTTGGAGTGAATAATGAGTACAGTACTCTTGATTCCACACAGTGACAGACTGAAGTTGGAGTGAATAATGAGTACAGTACTCTTGAGTCCTCACAGTGACAGACTGAGGTTGGAGTGAATAATGAGTACAGTACTCTTGATTCCACACAGTGACAGACGGAGGTTGCAGTGAATAATGAGTATAGTACTCTTGATTCCACACAGTGACAGCCTGAGGTTGGAATGAATAATGAGTACAGTAATCTTGATTCCACACAGTGACAGACTTAGGTTGGAGTGAATAATGAGTACAGTACTCAGGATTCCACACAGTGACAGACGGTGGTTGGAGTAAATAATGAGTACAGTACTCTTGATTCCACACAGTGACAGACTGAGGTTGGAGTAAATAATGAGTACAGTACTCTTGATTCCACACAGTGACAGACTTAGGTTGGAGTGAATAATGAGTACAGTACTCTTGATTCCACACAGTGACAAACTGAGTTTGGAGTGAACAATGAGTACAGTACTCTTGATTACACACAGTGACAGACTGAGGTTGGAGTGAATAATGAGTACAGTACAGTACTCTTGCCTTCCATGCAGTGACATACTGAGGCTTGAGTGAATAATGAGTACAGTACTCTTGCCTTCCATGCAGTGACCTACTGAGGTTGGAGTGAATAATGAGTACAGGGCTTCCATGCAGTGACAGATTGAGGTTGGAGTGAATAATGAGAACAGTACTCGTGCCTTCCACACAGTGACATACTGAGGTTGGAGTGAATAATGAGTACGGTAATCTTGATTCCACACAGTGACATACTGAGGTTGGAGTGAATAATGAGTACGGTAATCTTGATTCCACAAAGTGACATACTGAGGTTGGAGTGAATAATGAGTACAGTACTCTTGATTTCCACAGTGACAGACTGAGGTTGGAGTGAAAAATGAGTATTTAACTTTAGCCTCCCACAATATATGCTTGTTTTTGTCCAAGCATTATACAAAGCAAACAGAGAACCTTTTCGATATTCGAATGTTTCTGACATGCGTTCAGTTATGTAGCAAACGATAAAACATGTCTTTTGCGTTAAGTGTACCTCGGTGATTTCCATTAGGCCAGTGATTATAGCCGAAAATAAGAGTCGAGGTCAAACAAATTCCAACAGAAAGTATTTTAGGATTTTGAGAATCACTGACATGTAATGAGTTTCAGAAAAAAACTCCTCAAGATAAAGATGTCAGATGGGAAATGCTAAATTGTGGGGTAGAAGTTGCGTTTTTAAGAAAAAATCTCCGGAAACTGGAATAATTTTATAAACAAGAAATCCGTGGATTCACATGTCTCGCCTAATGGGGGCTGGACTTAAAAATAAAAAGGTCAATGATGCTTAAATGAAAGTTTGTAAACATTTTAGCAACTAAAAACAATCGAGTTTGCCGTTCGCCGAGATGACATTTAAGTGCATTTGTTTAAAAACAAAATGCCATTCTATTAAAAACCCAAGAGGGCCTGTGGATGCTCTACTGGCTAAAACGGCTCTTATATCAAGGTTTGTCGACATAAAATTCCCATCAGTAGTTTTTTTAAAACATAACAAAAACAACAGGGATAGGATGGCCATAGATCGCTCAACTGGTAATCATGGGCAATAAGTCTGCTGTGTCTAGTCTGGCTTGGGATTTTTTTAATTTTTCCCACTTTCTTCTCTGAATGAAATTTCATAAAAATGGTGTGGGGTGGGTGGGGGGGGGGGGGGATGGTGGGTTGGGGGGAGGGGTGTTATATTAACATTCTAAACAAATATGGTAAAGATCAGATAAAAAATGAAGTAACTACAGATTTAACAAAGGAAAATACAATATAGCATATTTCAACAAATCAAGGGCCATAACCTGCCGTTACTAAATAGATCTAGCTCGTTTTCGAACTTGTCCAAAATTTCATTTGATATACCATGCTTTGTACAACTAGACATCATACTGAGGCTTCCTGCCAAATTTTGTAGAAATCCAACAAGCCGTTTAGGAGGAGTAGCGCTGACAAGAAATTTAAAGTAAAAATGTCAAAGTGCCATAACTCCGTCATAAATCAGCAAACTGGAACAAAAGCTTGATATGTACAAATAGACATCTTACCGATGCTTTCTGCCAAGTTTCGTCGAAATCCAAAATGGCGTTTAGGAGTAGTAGCGCCGACAAGAAATTAAAAAAAAAAAAGGGGGAAAAAATATGCAATAGGCACAGCAATGCTTCCTGCTAACACGGTGTTAACATAAAAAAAAAAAAAAAGTATATATAATGAAATAAGAAAATTAAAAAATAAATTAATTAATTAAAAAAAAAAAAAAAAAATATTAAAAAAAATAAATAAATAATGATCTGGTAAAGTTTGGTAAAGATCTAATGAAAAATGAAGGCCTTTGGCCAGTAGAGCTAAAAATCATCAGCTCCAAACAGTAGGTCAAGGTCATAGATGAAATCCAGGCATCCAAAAAAAAGATGCACTACCGAAGACACAACTATGTCAAAATAGAATATGTTTTCTTCTAAAGATTAAGCTATAAATTAGGTTTAAACATCTAGTGCATAATTCTAGTTCATGAGAAAGTGATGTAAATGTAACAAAAGTTATCTGCCCTTTGCTTGGATGGTGAAGGTCACATCCATTTTTGCTTTGTCACGTTGCAATGTACCACTCAAGATACAAATATAAGCAAAGTTTGAAAGGTCTAAGTGCATACAGTTTGTGAAAAAGTTACCTAAACGCCAAAGTTGAAGGTAAAAATTATAAGGTTTTCTACCCTTGCTTGGAGGATCAAGGTCACTTCCACATTTGCTTTGACACATTGCGATGTACCACTCAAGAAACAACTATAAGCAGAGTTTTAAAGGTCTAGTGCATAGTTTGTGAAAAAGTGACCTAAACGCAAAAGTTGAACCTAAAAATTATTAAGTTATCTGCCCTTTGCTTGGAGGGTCAAGGTCATTTCAACATTTGCTTTGTCACGTTGGCATGTATCACCAAAGATACAACTATAAGCAAAGTTTGAAAGGTCTAGTGCATACAGTTTGTGAAAAAGTGACCTAAACGCAAATCTTGAACCTAAAAATTAGCAAGTTATCTGCCCTTTGCTTGGAGGGTCAAGGTCACTTCCACATTTGCTTTGTCACGTTGCGATGTAACGTTGCGATGTATCACCAATGATACAACTATAAGCAAAGTTTGAAAGGTCTAGTGCATACAGTTTGTGAGAAAATGACCTAAACGCAAAACTTGAATGTTGACGCCGCCGCTGCCGCCGCCACCGCCGCTGCTGCCACCGCCGCCGGAAAAGCAACACCTATGTCTCTTTTTTTTTTCGAAAAGGCGAGACAAAAATCATTTGAGCAAATAAGAATCATTTAATAGTGCAGAAATGCTCTTCCAAATGCATCTCTCTGTAAATCAAGGTTTTATAGATGGATATTAGGTTAATAATATGAGATTTTGGGGCAAAACTTGGACAAAATTAATAAAATCGTTGATTTCTGTAATACATTTGGTGTTACTAGGCTATAAATGAAAAAATACTAATGACCTATAAACAATTAGTTTCTTACTGTTTTGCACAGATAAAGGTACAGAGATGTCCTAGAAAAAAGTCCTTTTGAATACGACGATCTGAAATACTTTATTTTTGGGTCTAAAAATGTGTTTTTCATAAAAAATATTGCTGAAAACAGGAATCATTTTGTAATATGATGTTTGAACATAAACTAATCTAATGGAAGTGATAAAATGGTGCACAATTATATATACAAATGTTTCATTGTATCGTAAGTTAATGTGAAAGTTCACATTGTGAGATTTTGGGGCAAAATGTTGAAAAAAATGAATAAAATCGTTGATTTCTGTAATACAGTCGTAGTACAGTGGCCCGTTTTATGGAACATCTGAAGACAATTAAGACAATTTTGCTCTAAAATCAAATTATTAAATTTATTTCTATAAAATGTTCATAAACATGTTTTTTGACTATCTAATACATATATTGTTCATTCAATATTTAATTGTTTGCTTCCAATGCTTTTAAGAAAAATGATGAAAGGTATTTTTATTTTGACTTGAAAATACAGCATATTATATTCATTTTAAAGTGAGGAAACCTTCTTCCAAACCCATCTTCATGTGAAACACGGAATCAGAGATCGATAAGATGCTAATTAAATTAAAACAATTGTCCTTTATCAAAAATCACTGAAAAAGAATCACAAATAAGTATTTCAACAAATATAATTGAAGTGAAAAAATGGTGTATAAAACGTACATTACATATGTTTGATAATATCAGAACTCAGAAGTGAATAAGATGCTCAAATTGCGAGGTCAGGGTCAAAACGTGGAACAGAAATGGAGAAAAAACACCATTGTTTTTGTGATACAATCAAATTACTGGGATTTTAATAATGAAGTATGTATCAACTAAAAGAGACATTTGTAAAAAATACTCGGTCTACATCTGGAATCACACCTGTGTTTCAATGAAAATCTTAATATTGTGCTATCCGAAAGTCAACGGGACAGAACATAGTTCACTGTTGCTGTATTCTAAACAGTATGGCCATTAGTCACACGTGTAAAATGTAAGATATGCATTGCATGTTTGTTACTACAATAAAGATAAAGGTTATATCAGCGATTCCATGTAAATAAAATATATATATATCTATTGGCCAAATGACATTGTAAAACTGATGATAATTTTGGGTTTGACTTTTAATGGCTTTTGGAGGGAATCTGCTGGAGTCTAGGGCGCCGCCATATTTGTATGACATAGCCAGTATGGATTCCTTCTACATAAATTCGAAATATGATTCTATGGAATTTATCGAGCTGTTGCGAATGCTAAGAGATCATTTCTAACGGTTTCCCACAAAGCAATGAGCAACGATGTGTCAGTATCCAAGGGTATGATGAATGGAAATGCCTTTTATTTTGCGAAACGATGCAATTTTTATCAACATTCGCTGAAAACTAGAATTGTTTTTAAAATCGTTTTAGCTTAAACAAAAAATACAATGTCACAAAATGTTTCACTATTCAATGTACATAATTATATCAAAGTTTTTGATTGTAATTGAAATTAAGAAGAATGCTCAAACCGTGATTTTTTTTGACGACTTGCTTAACAATTGCATATAATTAACCTATTCATACAAAAAGTACTTGGTTATAAACTAAAACAGTGTGGAAAGATCATTTTCTTGTATCAGTCTTGTGCATTATAAGTGTTGCGCATGTGCACTACTGTGTCAGAAATAACATTACGTGGTCCCGTCTTAATTCCATTAAGTGATGACAGATGCGCCGAAGGCGGAGCTTATCGTACTTAATCGATATAGATAATTTGTGGGCGGAGCTTAGCGCTTATCGTGACGGACTATTTTCAATGGAGTTTACTCGACTCAGTGATTTTATGAGACGGATCGATAATTATCTTCGTATTTCCTTTAACAATTATTGTCGTATTTATTGAAATACATGGTTTGTTTAAAGACTGTAATATTGCACAAAAAAAAAATGCGCACGTAACAATCAATTTTACTACGAGAGGCGTGAATTGCGTCTAAATAAATTATCTACCCGTCGTAATTGGCACGAGTGAAAATGTAATATCCTTGCTTTGATAAATTCCATCAAATCCGTGAATTTTTCAGGACATGATATTCCTCGTTTTCATGTTACCACGAAACAGTCATGTACTTACACACCATTCTCAATCTGTAATATCCACAATGACACGGTCATTGTTCGGGCACATTTACGATAAACGAAATGGAATTGTATCAAAGTTGCTACAATGTTAATTACTGTCTATGTACATGTACCAACCCTATAAAAACAATGTCTACTGGTATTTTGTGTGGGATTAAAAATGCCGCGATCTTTTGAGGTTGCCGTGTGGCGTCTGAAAACAGCCGATCACCGCGATTGTATGACGTACTACAAAAGACCTTTTGATCTTGCGCACTTACCGCGACTTTGTCGAGATCAAGAGCAAAAATTAACAATTTAAAAGGAACACTATAAAGTTATGTGTACTCGACTGCATTGAAATAAAAAAAATCTTTATAAACGTATTGTTAAATATCTAACTTGATATTAAAATATTAGCACTGTACGACTTGATAATCACATTGCGTCTTTACGCTTTTTATATTTTTAGAAAGTGTACTTCATCTTTTAATTTTTTAAAGGATTTTTCGTTTGTGTTGCAGCTCCATTCCACAAATGACACGTTTATTCAGACAAGATATTAGCCAACATTTCTGTCTAAATAACTCGTGAAAACAAAAATAGGTCCCTCTCTCTTTCATATATAGTTTAAAGGGAGTACATCAGGATTTTTCTAAAAACATCTTTAATTATAAAAATGTTCCATTTCATGATAAAACACTTATATCAATCAAATTATGCTGTTAGAACCATGTTGTTAATGTCTAAACTTTGAATACACCATATAGCTAGGACGGAATCAGACGTAAAATGCTGAAATTAACCATGGTGCGTCACCTAGGATAGCACATATTATTGTGCTGAATCAATTTCTTTGCAAAACAAGGATCATTTTTAGGCGCATTCATTATGTTTTGGCCATGTAGAATAGAAAATGGTAATATTTGTCAATTTTAAGTCGGACACTTAGACCCCCATGAAAAGCCTGATGTACTCCCTTTAAACACTCATGGAATGTCGAGCGGTTTCAAGTAGTCTTTATTATAACATCTTTATTATTATTATTATCAGTCGCTTTAACACACAGATGACTAGCTACAATCCAGGTAACTTAAACATTCTAATCGGATACTATTAACTTAGGACAAACAGCAATCTTGAAGTTCTTATCATGCATTAAAATTGAACTTACAATTTAATTATCCAGTATCATATTTGCACACAATTACTGGGATTTTTTAAGAAGTTTTATCAATATGCAAAACAATATATTAAAATCTAATGGGACACTGTGGGTTTAAAAAAAATATCAAGATTGCTAATGTCCCTTTACAGGAACTTCAACTGTTGATCATTATATTGCCACAAGAATACATTTAAACCAAGAGAAATTTCATTTTAATTATATGAAAGTTTAGTACAATGTCAAAACAATTTGGGATTAATAAACCCGAGAAGCTAAAAATAATTGCCACGTGTCCCTTTAATTTAATCCATATTTAATTTTAACAAAATTCATTTTTAAGAAAGATATCATAGATGTAAACGTGTGGATTCTGAAATATGGAACGCCATGACTGTCTTAGGATGGGCATTTGTCTTTATGTTCGTTGCCTATGCCTTTACGTTCGGTACATATGCCTTCAGTACATAACTATGCCTTTATGTTCGATGCATATGCCATTCAGTTCAGTGCATATGCCTTCAAGTTCGGTGCATGTCTTTATGTTCGGTACATATGCATTTTTGTTCGGTGCATATGCCATATGAGTTGCTCGGTGCATAATCCATTATATAGAGTAGTTTCTGAGATACTAGCCGCATTCACATACAATTCTGTTAAATGCGGGAGTTATAGAAACTGACTCTGTGGTGTCTGATGATGCTGAATGCAGGTGTGTGAAGTTTCAGAGATACAACTTTAATCAAGTGACGCAGATGACAACGACAATCAAGATGAAAATAGCTTTTCTTCTTCGAAAAAGCCTAGCAAAAAAGGACTCGACAAAAAATCGGTGCATATGCCTTTAAGTTTGGTGCATGTCTTTATGTTCGGTGCATATGCCATATGAATTGTTCGGTTCATATATAATCCATTATATAAAGTAGTTTCCGAGAAATGGGGTTAACACTCATATTAGGTTATATTGGGAATGCAATTTCAGATTTCATTATTTTATATATAAAATTTCCAAATGATGAAAACATGATCCATGGTCGTAACCATTGTAACCAGACATTTATTCAACGGACCTTTTGTTTGCTACAGACCTTAAAATTGAGCATCTAACTAAATTTCTGATACTATAAAACATTTGGATGTATGCATATATAGGATAATATCACTTCAAGTAGATTATGTATATTCAAAATACATCTTAACAATGATTCCTGTTTACAACATTTTTTTATGAAAAAACATTTTGCCACCCTAACATAATGCATATTTCAACAGTATACGCCTGATGATTTTTTGGGGGCACATCCTTGCTCTATGGAAAACCATTATAGATTATCATTTTATAATTCATACTTCTTTAGCTAAAAGGCCTGTAATACGACTGTATTACAGAAATCAACGATTTTATTATTTTTTTCAAAATTTTGCCCCAAAAGCTCACAATGTGAACTTTCACATTAACTTACGATACAATGAAACATTTGTATATATAATTGTGCACCATTTTATCACTACCATTAGATTAGTTTATGTTCAAACATCTTATTACAAAATGATTCCTCTTTTCAACAATTTTTTTTTTATGAAAAACACATTTTTAGACCCAAAAATAAAGTAATTTATATCGTCGTATGCTAAAGGACTTTTTTTCTGTCACATCTCTGTACCTTTCACTGTGCAAAACAGTAAGAAACTAAGTTTTACAACTCATTTAGTTTGTTTTTTTATTTATAGCCTAGCAACACCAAATGTATCACTGAAATCAATGATTTTATTCATTTTTTCCAAGTTTTGCCCAAAATTCTCATATTATTAACCAAATATCCATCTATAAAACCTTGATTTACATGGAGATGTATTTGGAAGAGCATTTCCGCACTGTTAGAAAATTCTAATTTGCTCAAATGATGATTTATAAAATTATTCCAGTTTCCGGAGATTTTCTCTTAAAAAAGCAACTTTTACCCCAAAATTTAGCATTTTCCACCATCTTTATCTTGAGGAGTTTTTTTCTGAAACTCATTACATGTCAGTGATTCTAAAAATCCTAAAATTCTTTCTGTTTTGTTTGACCTTTAAACCTATAATTACTAGACTGCATGTAAAAGTGCATATTTTACAGAGGCATACCAAATTATTGTTACAAAACAGTTTACCATTTTCTAGGACCAGGAGGTATCCCATGTATGATAACTGTTGTATGAAAAGATGAATTCTTGATTAGTGTGAATTTACTTTTTGAACATCTGTCATTTACTGTATGAAAATATGAAATCTTGATTTGTGTGATGTATGAAAATATGAATTCTTGATTTGTGTGAATTTACCTTTTGCACATCTGTCATTTACTGTATGAAAATATGAATACTTGATTTGTTTGAATTTACCTTTTGCATATCTGTCACTGACTGAATAAAATATGAATTCTCGATTTGTGTGTTGTATGAAAATATGAATTCTTGATTTGTGTGTGGTATCTAAATATGATTTGTGTGAATTTACCTTTTGCATATTTGTAACTGGCTATGAAAATATGAATTAAGAAATAGAATATTTCCAGCAGGTTTATATTGTCCCAGATCAAAACCTTGTTGGGCTGGACTTGAAGACCATTGATACCAAGGGACATAGGCCGCAGTTTTGATGTTTCAGGTCCCAAAAAACAGATTTTGATCTCGCACATAAACCCGCTGGAAATATTTTATTTCTTATCTGACATGGATTTTTATGTATTTTATACACATCATTACGTGGTCCCGATTTAATTCCATTAAGCGCTGGAACGCTTATATAAGCAGGATTTTATTACGGATATTTCGACAATAAAACATGTTTAAACAATTTTTTTACTGAAAAAAGGTGAAATTGACTATTAAATGTTTTAATGTTTACAATATGCAAACATTTTAAGCCGAAATTAAGGTATTATTTCATACCCCAATCAACTCCGTTTTTGCTTATTGGAGAAGGGGTTGAATGGGGTACGGACCACGTAATATTTTCGAGAGATTGAACATAATACAAACACATTCTCACAACTTACATCGTACGTCCATCTCTCAGCACCAAACGAAGAAAATATACAGCTTTATCGTGTTTCTAACAAGTTCAATTTGTTGTTTGAACATGCCTTTTCCAAATAACGTAATCGTTGTTTTGGATGTTTTTCGACGTTGAAATCATTTAAAATGACGTTCTAACGGTTGAAGGACATGACGCCAGAGGTCTATGTAGCTTTTTTAAAAACTCAATAGCCTATCAGCATTGAGTATTTTCTTAAACCATGTTAAACCTTGATTTATGTCAATTATCTGTCACTATGAAAATATGAATTCTTTGATTTATGTGAATTTACCTTTAGGCAGATCTGTAACTGACTGTATGAAAATATGAACTTTTGGTTTGGGTCAATTTACCTTTTGTACGTATGTCAAGGACTGTATGGCAGCTTCTATAGCTTGGTTTGTGTTGAGATGTAACAGATCTGTCTGCACCTTAAATAACACAACAAAATCACACATGTTTATTCTAATTTGCTGTTGCTAGTTTTATTAAACATATTTATTCTACATCAATTGCGAAACAATTTCTTGCAACTTAGACTAATCACTCTCAATGGCTTCCTGTGTAGAACCAGTACTAAGCAATGTGGATAATTATCTTGCTCAAGGATAAATAATGTGGCCGTGGCGAGGATCGAATCCACGACCTCTCGATCTGGAGTTTGGCGCTCTACTTGACCATGCACTCCCAGTGCTGTTACTATGATACACTGAACAATTATGACCCCTTTCAACATAACTAGTGTACTTATTATAGATTTTCCAGTGAAATCATGGATTTTATGATTTAATAAAACCTTATATTTTCATTTTGTATAGTTTCACATGTGAACCATATCAGTTTATAATTTCATTGTTATTTTTCACTCCCGGAACTATTTTTTTAAATGTCAAAACAACTGTTTTTAGAAAATAACGATTACATGTACATCAATAGCTTGGAAATGCTGTAAGAATATGTCATAGTTTTGGAAAATCTGTCAAGTATTTTAGGAATTGTTGTCATTGCCAGTTCAATTATTTTTCAAAAACATTTTTTTTCAGAAAATTAGTATGAATTAAAGTTTTATTATACACCTATCAATAATATATACATAGTACCTTCATTTTCTTACAATGGAATACAACAACCTGTATCACACTACAGGTTATCACTATGCTACTAAAAACAGAATTAGTATCACTATCTTACTAAAAATAGAACAGCGGTTTTTCCAATGATGCAAGCAAGCTAACGCCACTATGCGCGAGAACGTCAAGACAACGTTACGTCATACAAACAAAAAAAGTAGGTCTAGTAGACTTTGGAAAATGTCAGATTGGAATGTTGGGGATTGATTGCCAGCTAGTATTAATACATTAAGAACAATGGATGTTTTAACATGAAATATGAACTACCAGAATGTTTGTTGTGCGTTTGTGAACATTGTGGGTTAATTAATTAATTTGAAATTAATTCATCAGAATTTGATGTGTAATGAACACAGGTGTAGTTGATGCAATGTAATGTACATGTTTCAAGCGCGTGTAATGTACATGTTTTCATGTCCTGTTGGTGGTTTTTAGTTAATTTGACTTTATATAATTTTGTTTTAATTTGTTGTTTGTGATACATGTATTCTATTTTAATGATATGTAAAGAGGTATATAATAAAAGGATCATTACTATAGTAACTTGTTCTGAAGCTTGTATCACCTCTCGTAGGTAAATGCCAGATCAGGATCACACGCGAGGCTACGCCTCTCGTGCGATCCTGATCTGGCATTTATCTACGAGAGGTGATAAAAATTTCCAGAACAAGTTACTATAGTCATAATCCTATTATATTCACTCCAAACAAACAAATATCCTTTTAATATTAAAGGGAGATACAGTCTTGATTCTTAAAATATTTCCAGTGTTACACTGGTTTTTCTACACAGTGATGCTGATTTTTCTTCACAATTACTCTGTTTTTTCTAAACATGTTTTCATATTTTAATAGCTTCTCAAATTGTTCAAACTCATATATTTGGCATAATCTGTATTTCTTATTCAGTGACATATTTTGATTTGTGGTCATGCCACCAAGTTCTCTAAATTAGAATTGGGGAAAACAAAAGACCTTAAATTTGGGAAATGTCTAATTCGATGTAAAATATTTTAATATATAAAATCACATTCATGGGAGGGTGATAGTAAGAATGTTCTTCCTGAGGATATGACTATCGCCCGAGGCGAAGCCGAAGGTGATAATAAATATTTGAAGGGTGAACATTCTTACTATCACCCTCTCATGAATGTGATATTTATTTTAATTTGAGATTAAGTTACAGTACAGATTTCACTTTGCCGGAGAGACTGCTCCACTGTTTGTTTGAAAGGTGACATACGCAGTGAAGCCTATTTACGAAAAACAACTTTTTTCAAAAAATCGCTACGAAAGTTATATCGTTGGATTGAAAATAAAGTATCTAAGAAAATGAGTGGTAGTTTACTGAAATTGGTCAAGTACTTTTGAAGTTATGATGAGTTAAAGCAATTTCACCATACTGAGCCGATGACATCACCGGAACAGTACTCACACCAGCGCATCAAAGCTACGCATGTGATCTTTTTTTTACTATCACCCTGTACTATCACTCTCGCGTCAGATAGTAAGAAATTACACATTGTTGTCTATGGAGATTTAGCATGGGCATTTGATGTGAGGTATAATAATTCATAATAACAGTTAATGGATTTTTTTTTTCAAAAGTTAATTTTCCAAAAAGTAAAACAAAGATATATGTTTTCAATTAAGGATTGCTTTATTAATATTATTATTTTTGAAAACAAACAACTTATTAACATTGGGAATGAGACTGAATAGCAGCCCTATATACATTAAAGTGGATATAAAAGCTGAACAGGAAATGCAGATTTCAAGGACCAGTCAAAGGTTACAAAGTAAAACTTTCATCAATAAATCAAGTTACACGGTATAAATACATCAAGGGACAGGTTAGTACTACAAGATGGCCACTGACCCTTTATCGTATGTTGATAGTTAATAATTAATTATATCACAGTTTCTGTAAGATGTATGAAGTTTTCATTGTAACATGTAATCTAATGATACATGTAACGTGTTTTGTAATATGACTTATATGTAATGTAAACTTACTCATGTATATGTGTATGCTCCTGGACAGTCCATGAATTATTCTATTCTATTCTGTAACCAGGGTGTATACAGCTATAAAATGTCAAATAAACCCGAAGTCATGAAACATCACCTGGTTTATTTGGTATTCAAATCAGTTTGCGCCGGAACAATAATCAATGCAAAAACACATTGTAAATGTCCCATAATTCAATTAAATACTATTATTAATGTTACAGAATAAAGTGAATACATTAGATGGTAGTAAAAAGCAGTGTTTAACATTCAGCGGACTGCCATTCATGTTGGGTCGGCACACGCTCCTCGTGTTATAATACGGCCTGTCATGAAACATCACCTGGTTTATTTGGTATTCAAATCAGTTTGCGCCGGAACAATAAGCAATGCAAAAACACATTGTAAATGTCCCATAATTCAATTAAATAATATTATTAATGTTACAGAATATAGTGAATACATTAGATGGTAGTAAAAAGCAATTTTTAACATTCAGTGGGGTGACATTCATGTTGAGTCGGCACACGCTCCTCGTGTTATCGCGTTATCCAAGGCTCTTCAAATACAGCCTGTATTTTTAAACACAAAGTTACCATGTACTTTCTACTTATTCAACTTGAATGTCAGTCCACGAAAAGTTTAGAATAGCATACTGAATGTATCCTTTCATAAAGATTTATATTTTATTTAGTATATACTTATGTAGCATATAAGTATATATGCTACGTGCTATGTCTGTAAAAATGTATATGCAAATATTGTATGATCAATATAGATTCTATAATCTACTGATTCTGAAATAAAATTAACATTGTTAAAGTGACTGGAGGCATAGACATATGTCTATGCTGGAGGTGATCTGTAGGAATTGTGAATCATGTCTATCTTAATATACCTGTCAGAGAACACTTTCCGTCATTTATGTAAACATTAACAATTAAGACAAATCTATGTATCCTGACCATGTTTACTCTACTTTCTATTAGCTTACCACTTCCTGTAATTAAAAATGGACGCTTATGATTCTTTTTTAAGATAAATTATCGAAGTGTCATATGGCATTTCTATAAATAGAATAAAACTAAGAAATCAATTTGTCTACGGACAAGCCCAGTTTCTGTCATGTTTTTTAATGAGTGATTGAACAAGGTCATGAAACAGTAAATTACATTTAGCCGAATATATTCAACAATTTTGTTACAAAAATTGTTTGTTTGCATTGTTCCATCATTCACTTGGATCATTATAACAATGCGCCTGGTAAGATCAATGTAGTAATTTCCCTGGCTTCTTTTGTTCACCATAACAAAGTGTAACTCTGTGTAAGTCAACGTGACATGTTGTATGAGTTGTCTCTCTTTGGTTAAAATATAATATGATGGTGCATTTTTTAACTGTGTCCGCTGAAGTGTGATAACATTTGACGTTGTTACAAATACAACAAAGTGTTGTTGTAAATATAATCATTATGATGCGATTCCATATAAAAGATGTTTTTTATATAAATTTAGCAGCTAAATTTTGTTAAATAAATCATTAGTTTCAATTCGTATGGGGCTATAGTTTTTGGAAAGTACTTATTTTGATTTTTAGGTTCATCCGGTGTGGTTCCCGTGCAAGGATATGACCACTTGTTACCCAGGCTGAGGGGTAAAAAGGTCTTCACCATCATCCCTGTATTGTTTCAGGTGCTATTTAAGTGGTGGCAGAAAACAATGATTGTGGCTCTCTGCAGTTGTGCTAGTGAGAAGGTCCTAGGCCCATTCTGCATACCTTATCTCAATGTAAATGGAGCATGGGCATGGAATGCCCATTTATGTTGGTGCTATATAACCTTTTAGTGTTGGTTTGCCGAACACCAAATTCAACTCATTTCTAACCAATCATATTGTACATACAACAAATTTGAATAAATAAAGTGATATTTTTATTATTTTAAAATGTTATACAATCAAGGGGGATAATTCCTTATTGCATAGATTTATGAAAATATTTATAAAAATATTATTCAATTTATTTAACATTAACTTGAAAACACAATGCACGGATTACCACAATATTATATAATTATAACGTAGTGTCAACAATATGACATAACACGACTTCCAAATCGCCTCCAGATCCTTTAAAGGGGAAGGACGAGAGACTTAACCAGGAAAGCAATAAAATAGGTCTGAAATCTATTTTAAGAATAAGTGCACTGTTTCCTTGTTTCCATCTCACCCTAGGGTCGAGATAAAATTCACGCACGCACCAACATCCGGTATGCAGGAAAACATGCAAAACGTTAGTAGCTGGTGGCGTCAATGCACAACATGTCTCTGATATGCAAGAAAAACAATCTATCATGGGTATTTGGTTCAGATAGGGAATTCCAACCCTCAGTATAAGTGTTTTAATCGAACCTCGGCGTCTTCACTGGATACCCATGAAAGATTCTTATAATCTCACATGCCTCACACCATCGTCTGTTTTCATTGTGCGATCTAGGACTAGTTCCAGGATTTCTGTCTATCATTGGAGCGGCTCTAAATAATGTACAATGTGTTGGTGAGCCTTTAAACAGCATTCACTTCCTAACAGCTGGTAACTTATACTCTTAAATATTGGGTGGGGGCTATAACGATGTACAACAGCTGGTAATGCAACTTTTACTCTTAAATATTGGGTGGGGGCTATAACGATGTACAACAGCTGGTAATACAACTTTTACTCTTAAATATTGGGTGGGGGCTATAACGATGTACAACAGCTGGTAATGCAACTTTTACTCTTAAATATTGGGTGGGGGCTATAACGATGTACAACAGCTGGTAATACAACTTTTACTCTTAACTATTGGGTGGGGGCTATAACGATGTACAACAGCTGGTAATACAACTTTTACTCTTAAATATTGGGTGGGGGCTATAACGATGTACAACAGCTGGTAATGCAACTTTTACTCTTAAATATTGGGTGGAGGCTATAACGATGTACAACAGCTGGTAATACAACTTTTACTCTTAAATATTGGGTGGGGGCTATGACGATGTACAACAACTAGTAATGCAACTTTTACTCTTAAATATTGGGTAGAGGCTATGTCTATGTACAACAACGTCTAACAACAGTTCTCCATAAGAACAAGAAAAAGCATGGTTAATATAAACAAAATTTGTTTTATTATTTCAGACCTCTATAATGAAAACTTACATGACATGGGATATAACATTGTACACATATTTGTGATGTATAACTTATTTGCAAAATATATTTTAGATCTATTGTATTGTTTTTCTGGTTGAGCCCTGCTTTGAGTATGCACATTTGCAATGGTAATACATTATAGAGGTGGAGCATCTGTAGCTGACAATTTTGCTTTTGACATTGATATGTACTGTTTTGTTTTCTTGGTCGCTAAAATAAACATTTTACGGAAACAATCTGTGTTTTGTCATTTTTAGCTCTACTGGCAAAATGCCAGGCTAGCTAATGCGATCACTTTTCTTCTGTCGTCCGTCTGTCTGTCCCTCCCCTCCGCCCATTCGTCCGTCTGTTAGCAATTTTATAAAATAGACATCTCCTCTGAAACCGCTTGAAGGATTTTGATGAAACTTCATCACAATGTTACTTGCGAGGGACCCTCTCAGATTTGTGTTTTTCATGGCCGCCAGTCATCAAAGATGGCCACCATGGCTAAAACTAGGTCAAATTTAAGAAATTTTCAAACTACATCTCCTCCGAAACTACTTTTTCAATTATTGTGAAATACCATAAACATGTTCCTTGGGTTGCCGTCTATCAAATTTTTGTTTTTCGTTTTCGGCGAATAATCAAAATGGCCTCCACGGCGACCCAAAGTTTACATAGAGTTATATAGGAAAAGGCTAAAAATGACAACTTCTTTGAAACCGCTTGAAGGATTTTGATGAAACTTCATTACAATGATCTTTAGGATACCCCCTCAGATTTGTGTTTTTCGCAGCCGCCAGTCGTCCAAGATGGCTGCCATGGCTAAAACTGGGTCAAATGTAGGGAAATTTCAAACGACATCTCCGAAACCACTTATTTCAATCTTGTGAAATATCATAAACATGTTCCTTGGGTTAGCCTCCATCAAGTTTGTGTTTTTCGTTATCGTCGAATAATCAAAATGGCCGCCACGACGATCCTAATTTTACATAGTGTTATATAGGAAAAGGCTAAAAATAACATCTTCTCTGAAACCGCTTGAGGATTTTGATGAAACTGCATTACAATGATCTTTAGGATAGTCCCCCTCAGAAGTGTGTTTTTGGCGGCTGCCGTCATCCAAGATGGCCGCCATGGCTAAAATTAGGTCAAATTTAAGAAATTTCAAACAACATCTCCTCGAAACCACTCATTCAATTCTTGTGAAATATCATAAACATGTTTCTTGGGTTAGCCTCTATCAAGTTTGTGTTTTTCGTTATTGTCGAATAATCAAAATGGCCGCAACAGCGACCCAAAGTTTACATAGAGGTATAATAGGAAAACGTTAAAAATGACATCTTCTCTGAAACCGCTTGAAGGATTTTGATGAAACTTAATCACTTAATCACAATGATCTTTGGGTCATTCCCCCTCAGATTTGTGTTTTGGGGGCCTCCAGTCATCCATGATGGCCACCATGGGTAAACTTAGGTCAAATTTATGCAAATTTATCAAACGACATATTACCACTTATTCCATTCTAGTTAAATATCATATACATGTTCCTGTTGTTGGCCTCTATCAAGTTTGTATTTTTCGTTGTCGTCAAATATTCAAAATGGCCTCCACAATATCCCAAAGTTTACATAGAGTTATATATAGGAAACATGTTTCTTGAGTTGGCCTCTATCATGTTTATGTTTTTGAATCACATCATACCAGTAGAGCGTCTACAGGCCCACTTGGGCCTCTTGTTAATTGTGTACTAAATCATGTTTTGTAAGACAGATATACATGTATAATATTACCTTTGTGAAGTGGTCAATAAGGTTCTGCTCGTCTGCCACACATTTCACGGCGCGTGTCACCCAATCACTGGCTGTACACTGCTGTAAAAACAATGGACACTGTCAACTGAGATTATGTCAGACCAAGCCAAAGTATGTGGCTCCTTAAACATAAAATATCTGACTGAATTGTATTAAACGGACTTGATTGTTGATTTGCCTATTTATTGATATCATGTATGCAGTAGCATAGTATATATTTCGGTAAACAAGAAGCACCAACAGTGGTTCGAACGCCGGATTGCAAACTTTCATCATCATAACACTTAAGATGAAAAGGGAGATGATTTTGGTAGGCATGACAGAGTTATGGTGCTTGTGACACAAATGATAATAATTGCTTGTCAATAGGTTTTTGGACACTGCCTACATTCAAAATTTTAACCGAAGACTTAAGTGTAAGAGAAGAATAATTCTGATAAAATACATGTCAGAGTTTTGGTGTGTATTAATGATAATGAACATGTGTGCCAAAAGTTCAAAACTTTCTGTCAATTGCTTTTTATTAAATATGACTGCACATTCAATGTTTTAACCAAAACATCTAAGTAGAAAAGGGGATAGTTCTGGTAAAATAAATAACAGTAGCGATGCTTGTCACATATGGTTGTGTAATAATAATGAATATTAGTGCCAAGTTTCAAAGCTTTCAGGCAATTCGTTTTTGAGAAATTAAGAAAAACAAAAACTTTAAACAAAACTTTGAAATGGGTAGACAGACAGACGCAAATCACCAAAACCATAAGCCTTTGTTGTCATAGTTGCACCAAGAAAGTCTGTGGTTGCATCAGTTACCAGTGGACTTGCTTGCCATAGCTGCATCAAGAAAGTTTGTGGTTGCATCAGCTACCAGTGGACTTGCTTGCTATAGCTGCATCAAAAAAGTCTGTGGTTGCATCAGCTACCAGTGGACTTGCTTGCCATAGCTGCATCAAGAAAGTATGTGGTTGCATCAGCTACCAGTGGACTTGCTTGCCATTGCTGCATCAAGAAAGTCTGTGGTTGCATCAGTAACCAGTGGACTTGCTTGCCATAGCTGCATCAAGAAAGTCTGTGGTTGCATCAGTAACCAGTGGACTTGCTTGCCATAGCTGCATCAAGAAAGTATGTGGTTGCATCAGCTACCAGTGGACTTGCTTGCCATTGCTGCATCAAGAAAGTCTGTGGTTGCATCAGTAACCAGTGGACTTGCTTGCCATAGCTGCATCAAGAAAGTCTGTGGTTGCATCAGTAACCAGTGGACTTGCTTGCCATAGCTGCATCAAGAAAGTATGTGGTTGCATCAGCTACCAGTGGACTTGTTTGCCATTGCTGCATCAAGAAAGTCTGTGGTTACATCAGTAACCAGTGGACTTGCTTGCCATAGCTGCATCAAGAAAGTCTGTGGTTGCATCAGCTACAAATGGACTTGCTTGCCATAGCTGCATCAAGAAAGTCCGTTGTTGCATCAGCTACCAGTGGACTTGCTTGCCATAGCTGCACCAAGAAAGTCCGTGGTCCGTTGATACTGGACTAATAAACTGTGATACTAGTGTTCGAAAAAATCTTCAAGATTGCCATATGTCCCTTTAAAGTGTCCTTTTATTTGTAATTTAACTGGGGCAGTCTTTAATAATATCGCTGTAAAGTGACAACATCACAGAGAAACTTTCATGTTGTATCATGTGTATCCATTGTTTTATGTGATGGAATTTCACAATATCTCAACAAAACAAACAAAAAAGTAAAGTATCCCAATGAGCTGGGACACTGGGACAATCATACTTATAGTTAGGCACTCCTCTTTTTTTTTTAAAGTAGCTATCCCGCCAAATAACTACAAAATTGCACTAGAAAACCGTTTATCGAAACTCTATCCATATAACAATGTATATGCGCTGATTAAAAGTACAGGTTTATTAATAGGTTCTTAGAATACCCGTGATTGAATATACGTAAAATGATGGTAACTCGTAATTCGACACTCCAGTTCTGGGGTTTGGTCCAGCTGGTTAAAGCCGTTTATACTGTGTATGTATGAGTTTGGTTTCTCAAAATATGTAAGTTATATATATATATACTTCGTCATCAGTAGGTTTAGAAACAGTGTACCTAATGTTTAAAAAATTTGACTGTTGTTGGCGGGATGGCTACTTTAATGAGAATAATAAAAAAATCTACAAATCGGATTCTGCCACTCAAATAAATCTAATGTTTCTCAAGCTTATCAAGCTTATTAAAATCTTCATTTATAAAAACCACTTTAAAGAACCATAAAAATGAATTCCCGAATTTGGGGCGGCTCGAAATGTTAACATTTGCTAGTTTGCTAGTAAGATAGATCGAGTAGCTTAGGTACATTTTTTCGAATTCCACTCTCTGGGGTGGCTCGAAATATTGCCATATTATTAGCTTAATTAACCTATATCACAGGGGTCAAATATATTAAAGTTTATAGCTTTAGCTTACCCAGGACTAGGCTAAGTCTCAGAGCTGGAACTTGGAGATGCCACTTGACAGAAGGTGGCAGATGCCACTTGACAGAAGGTGGCAACATCTGCAAAGATCCCTGAAAGAAAATCAATTGTTTTTTTTATACATATATACATACGGTAGATGTGTTAATCCTTTACAGTACTGCTGTAGCTATATGCAAACTTTGGGCAGTGGAGGGGGGCGGGGGTGGTGCAAGGGCACCGATTTTGTGGGTGGGGAAGGTGAAGGGGAGGTGGCAATGCCAACGGTGCATTTCTGCTCTGCGGTCATAGAGGGGGTTTGGGGACAAGGCCAATTATTTTTGGGGAACAATGAAACATTGTCTGTTATTGGTAATATTTTTGGGGAACAAGGGAACATAATAATAAAAATAAATGGAAAAATATTTTTGGAGAACAAAGCAAAATATATTTGGGGAACATTGGGTCATATTTTCAGTGAACATAGACCCCACTGAAAGGGTCTCATCATAGAAATAATACATCAGTGCTATATTATTATTAAATTTTAATGGATCGAGACACTAAACATGAACATGCACGAAATAAAACACATGTATGGGTCAGTACCGAGTGCTGTACATACCTTTCAACCTTTGTTTTTCCTATATGTCTATTCACCAAAGTTGTCGGTGTCCCTAATCGAGGCGACTCATGTGGTCTACATGACATGACCTTGACTCGGGCGTTGACAGTAGATGTTCTACAATTATTTGTTACATCATTTACCCATAACAATAGTTAACACATGAATAGGTCTGTCTTTTTGCTCATTAAATCCTGGAATTGTGAAGTATTCACTTGCAATTATCCATAGTACATTCGACCGTAAATCAACACAACAAATTACTGCCGACTAGGCCTACTGTATAGTGTAATTGCGATTTTTAATAAGCGCCCAGAGCCGCTGATTTTTACCGTAAACATGCTAAAGGAAAGGCAAAAAAGTGTTTAAAGGTTGACTTACTGACATTTTATCCGGGGCAGGAAATAACTATGTCCGGGAGTAGAAAATATTCATATTTTACGTTTCTGTTATTGATTTTCAGTTTTGCTTATTTAGCTTGTAGCCGCCATTTTGAATAATGTGTGTTTTGAGTGAGAAAAAAGGGTGACCATCTTTCAAAACGGTCTCAAAAAATGGGTAGTCATGAATTTTGCCGAAATTTTTAGGAAAGGTAGTAGAGGTACTGATCTATCATTCCTGTTAATTTAAGCCAAATTGGTGACTACCCATTTTTTGTGACCGTTTTGAGAAATCGGCAATTTTGCAGTTTCAAAAAACTCAAAATGTCCGGTCTTCACATTTGAACAGCGATTTAGGCTATGCAAAATATGCCAGTAGTAGTCAAAACGAATGCTATGGGGATGTTTAACGTATAAACTTACTTTGTTCATTGTCTGTGTTGTTTTTGCATTCAAAATTGGCTTAAGCTAACGTTTTTTAAAAGACAACTGCAATTTCCGCGTAACTGCACGTGAGTGCAAATTGGGACTACTTCGTGTTAAAACACTTGAAACTCAAAAGTGAGTTAAGAGGTGTGTGCGCGTGAAAAGCTTCAGCTGCTGCTGCACTGTTTCAAGCGCGTGTAATGTACATGTTTTCATGTCCTGTTGGTGGTTTTTAGTTAATTTGACTTTATATAATTTTGTTTTAATTTGTTGTTTGTGATACATGTATTCTATTTTAATGATATGTAAAGAGGTATATAATAAAAGGATCATTACTATAGTAACTTGTTCTGAAGCTTGTATCACCTCTCGTAGGTAAATGCCAGATCAGGATCACACGCGAGGCTACGCCTCTCGTGCGATCCTGATCTGGCATTTATCTACGAGAGGTGATAAAAATTTCCAGAACAAGTTACTATAGTCATAATCCTATTATATTCACTCCAAACAAACAAATATCCTTTTAATATTAAAGGGAGATACAGTCTTGATTCTTAAAATATTTCCAGTGTTACACTGGTTTTTCTACACAGTGATGCTGATTTTTCTTCACAATTACTCTGTTTTTTCTAAACATGTTTTCATATTTTAATAGCTTCTCAAATTGTTCAAACTCATATATTTGGCATAATCTGTATTTCTTATTCAGTGACATATTTTGATTTGTGGTCATGCCACCAAGTTCTCTAAATTAGAATTGGGGAAAACAAAAGACCTTAAATTTGGGAAATGTCTAATTCGATGTAAAATATTTTAATATATAAAATCACATTCATGGGAGGGTGATAGTAAGAATGTTCTTCCTGAGGATATGACTATCGCCCGAGGCGAAGCCGAAGGTGATAATAAATATTTGAAGGGTGAACATTCTTACTATCACCCTCTCATGAATGTGATATTTATTTTAATTTGAGATTAAGTTACAGTACAGATTTCACTTTGCCGGAGAGACTGCTCCACTGTTTGTTTGAAAGGTGACATACGCAGTGAAGCCTATTTACGAAAAACAACTTTTTTCAAAAAATCGCTACGAAAGTTATATCGTTGGATTGAAAATAAAGTATCTAAGAAAATGAGTGGTAGTTTACTGAAATTGGTCAAGTACTTTTGAAGTTATGATGAGTTAAAGCAATTTCACCATACTGAGCCGATGACATCACCGGAACAGTACTCACACCAGCGCATCAAAGCTACGCATGTGATCTTTTTTTTACTATCACCCTGTACTATCACTCTCGCGTCAGATAGTAAGAAATTACACATTGTTGTCTATGGAGATTTAGCATGGGCATTTGATGTGAGGTATAATAATTCATAATAACAGTTAATGGATTTTTTTTTTCAAAAGTTAATTTTCCAAAAAGTAAAACAAAGATATATGTTTTCAATTAAGGATTGCTTTATTAATATTATTATTTTTGAAAACAAACAACTTATTAACATTGGGAATGAGACTGAATAGCAGCCCTATATACATTAAAGTGGATATAAAAGCTGAACAGGAAATGCAGATTTCAAGGACCAGTCAAAGGTTACAAAGTAAAACTTTCATCAATAAATCAAGTTACACGGTATAAATACATCAAGGGACAGGTTAGTACTACAAGATGGCCACTGACCCTTTATCGTATGTTGATAGTTAATAATTAATTATATCACAGTTTCTGTAAGATGTATGAAGTTTTCATTGTAACATGTAATCTAATGATACATGTAACGTGTTTTGTAATATGACTTATATGTAATGTAAACTTACTCATGTATATGTGTATGCTCCTGGACAGTCCATGAATTATTCTATTCTATTCTGTAACCAGGGTGTATACAGCTATAAAATGTCAAATAAACCCGAAGTCATGAAACATCACCTGGTTTATTTGGTATTCAAATCAGTTTGCGCCGGAACAATAATCAATGCAAAAACACATTGTAAATGTCCCATAATTCAATTAAATACTATTATTAATGTTACAGAATAAAGTGAATACATTAGATGGTAGTAAAAAGCAGTGTTTAACATTCAGCGGACTGCCATTCATGTTGGGTCGGCACACGCTCCTCGTGTTATAATACGGCCTGTCATGAAACATCACCTGGTTTATTTGGTATTCAAATCAGTTTGCGCCGGAACAATAAGCAATGCAAAAACACATTGTAAATGTCCCATAATTCAATTAAATAATATTATTAATGTTACAGAATATAGTGAATACATTAGATGGTAGTAAAAAGCAATTTTTAACATTCAGTGGGGTGACATTCATGTTGAGTCGGCACACGCTCCTCGTGTTATCGCGTTATCCAAGGCTCTTCAAATACAGCCTGTATTTTTAAACACAAAGTTACCATGTACTTTCTACTTATTCAACTTGAATGTCAGTCCACGAAAAGTTTAGAATAGCATACTGAATGTATCCTTTCATAAAGATTTATATTTTATTTAGTATATACTTATGTAGCATATAAGTATATATGCTACGTGCTATGTCTGTAAAAATGTATATGCAAATATTGTATGATCAATATAGATTCTATAATCTACTGATTCTGAAATAAAATTAACATTGTTAAAGTGACTGGAGGCATAGACATATGTCTATGCTGGAGGTGATCTGTAGGAATTGTGAATCATGTCTATCTTAATATACCTGTCAGAGAACACTTTCCGTCATTTATGTAAACATTAACAATTAAGACAAATCTATGTATCCTGACCATGTTTACTCTACTTTCTATTAGCTTACCACTTCCTGTAATTAAAAATGGACGCTTATGATTCTTTTTTAAGATAAATTATCGAAGTGTCATATGGCATTTCTATAAATAGAATAAAACTAAGAAATCAATTTGTCTACGGACAAGCCCAGTTTCTGTCATGTTTTTTAATGAGTGATTGAACAAGGTCATGAAACAGTAAATTACATTTAGCCGAATATATTCAACAATTTTGTTACAAAAATTGTTTGTTTGCATTGTTCCATCATTCACTTGGATCATTATAACAATGCGCCTGGTAAGATCAATGTAGTAATTTCCCTGGCTTCTTTTGTTCACCATAACAAAGTGTAACTCTGTGTAAGTCAACGTGACATGTTGTATGAGTTGTCTCTCTTTGGTTAAAATATAATATGATGGTGCATTTTTTAACTGTGTCCGCTGAAGTGTGATAACATTTGAC